>PVLD010009364.1:0-32725 GCA_004027595.1 Dinomys branickii
GTCTCTTTGCGTCAGAGGGGTATTTAGGTCCCCTATTACAATAGTGTTATTAGTTATTTGATTTTTTACGTCTGTCAAGATTTGACTTGTAAAGTTAGGTGCTCCATTGTTTGGTGCATAAATGTTTAGGATTGTTACCTCTTCCTCTTGTAGCTTTCCCCTAACTAGTATGTAGTGGCCTTCTTTATCTCTTTTGATTATTTGTGGTTTGAAGTTTACGTTGTTTGCAAACATAATAGGTACCCCTGCTGTTTTCTGGGGGCCTGTTGCATGGAGAATTATTTTCCAACCTTTAACTTTCAAACTGTGGATTTCCTTTTGAGTAAAATGTGTTTCCTGTATACAGCATACCGTTGGATTGTGTTCCTCATTCCAGTCTTCCAATCTTTTCCTTTTGACTTTTGAGTTGAGGCCATTTACATTAATGGTTATCATGGTTATATGTCGGCTTATTCTAGTCATGTTATTTACTTGAAGTTTTCCTTCTTTTGCTGACTGTTTAATTATTTGTTCTGTTTAGGGAGTCATTTCTATACCTGTTCTTGGGATTGTGGTCGCTTTTTTCTCTGTCTAGAATATCTTTTAGTGCTTTTTCCAATGCTGATTTGGCACTCCTGAAGTTCTTCAGTTGTTCTTTGTCGTGGAAATATTTTATTTCTCCATTGAATTTGAGGGATGATTTTGCAGGATACATCAGTCTGGGTTGGATGTTGTTTTGTCTCAGAATCTGTAGTATCTCGCTCCAAGCTCCTCTTGATTTCATGGTTTCCATTGAGGAATCTCCTGTGATTCTGATGGGCTTTCCTTTACAGGTGATCTGTTTCATTTCTCTAGCAGCTTTTAATATTGTGTTCTTTTGCTGGATATCTGGGATCTTGACTATTATATGCCTGTGTGTGTTTTTCTTTGGGTTATGGTTCATTGGGGTTCTATATGCCTCGCTTAACTGAACTTCAGTATCTTTTACCTTGTTTGGGAAATTTTCTGCTATTATTTCTTCAAATATTCTTTTTATATCGTTTGTGAGATCTCCTGCTGTTTCACACACTCCTATAATTCAAATATTGTTACGTTTTGCCTCATCTTGCAGCTGTTGGATTGACTTTTCTTGTGTCTTTGATGATATCATGAGATTCTTCCTTTCACGCTCATAAGCTGCCATGCTGTCTTCAAGTTCTGACATTCTATCTTCGGTTTCATTTAAACGGTTTTTCATGCTTTCAGCGTTAGTTTTCAAATCCTGGCATTTTCTTTGGACCTGTTTCATTATTGGTAATTCATTCCTAAATTGCTCTTGTAACGTTTCCATTTGTTTCCTGTTTTCTTCTAGTCTTTTGTCTATCTCTTCTCTATGTGCACAGAACATTTCTTCCATCATTGTTTTCAGCTTGTTTTTTGTCTGAGAAATCATTGCAGGTATGTGGCTTATTTCTGCTTTAAGCTCTTTTATGGCCTGTTGGAGTTGTTTCATTTCGGATGAAATCATTTCATAACTTGCAGGTATGTGGCTTCCTGGTTTCCCTGTATCCTCACATTCAAAACTTGTTCTGGGTGCATTTTCTTCCTCTGTTTTCCCATTTTTGGGTATCAGATTCACAATGTGGAGCTATAAATTCCCCACACAGTTCACCAGGCAAAGGTCTGCTGCAGAGGCTGTTCCAATGATTCCTTCTCTTTGCGAGAATGTCCTTTAAGCTGTCTGCTGAGATTTCCACCTGTACTCCCTACCCTGAGCCCTGGCTGGGGCGTATATACAGCTTGCCGCCCCAGGGGTCTTGCAGACAGGCCACTCAGGTGTTCCTCCCTTGGTGGAGCTCCTTCCCCTCTCACAAATCCCATCGGGGCGCCTCTCTAGCTCTTCCTACCCGGGAGATCCCGCAGTCCTTAAATCTGCTTTGATGTCACTCGCTGGGCAGAGCTTCTTCCCGACTCAGGAAAAACCGGTTAGAGCGCCTACTCAACTCACCCTGGGATCGTGCAGACAGGAATGCCATTCAGATGTATCTCCCTGGATCGAGCTTTTTCCAGACTCAGAAATCCCGCCGATCGCAGGGGCTCCAGTTCTTGTGGAGCCGGCTGCGGGGGTGGGGCTCTGAGTGGGATCCCAGACCACTGCCCAGATTGGCGCAATCTGTCCCAGTAGTGCGTTCTCTGAGTTTCCTCTGCTCCGCTGCCTCCAACAAATCCTGGTTACAGTCGCCTCCGAGCTGATCGGGTTCAGGAGCTGGAGGCGTCTGTCCCGCCGCAATCGCTCTCTCGGCTGTACGTGATTTGAGCCGAGCTTTGGCCCAAGCGCAGCACCGATCCCTTGGGCGCCCAGCTCTCAGGATCCACCCACTTCTCCCTGCACGGCTTGTCCAGCCGGCCCTTTAATGCTCAGGCCAGGGAGAGCAGCCCGATCAGTTGGAATTTTGCATCCATGGACCGGGCACCCACGTGCAAAGGATCGGTCTCCGGGAGAGATTCCCTCTGCCACTTACCTGTTCGCCATCTTCCTGGAAGTCCCATACTCATTACATTTTAAAAATTGCATTAAGACAAAGAATTACAAAAATTATTTGTCTTATTTTATGGCACTAAATAGAACATGTACTGTAATGTTTACTGGAAGTGATTAAAAGGAAATTCTTCAATTTTTTCCAATTTTAGAAAATAACATTTAGTTTTTGGACCATCAACTATGATGTTATAAGTACTCTGTAACGGACTGATGTGTATCTCTTCTGTTCCTAGTGTATAGAATGATTTGATATTAATCTGTGTGAAATGCCTATTAAAATTGTATGCTTTCCCTTATTTTATTTAGTAATGAATTGTTAAATACTAAGTGTTAATTGAAACTTGTATTCCTAAGATAAATCTCATATTTGTAAAGAATTTTCTTTTCTGTATATTACTGGAATTGACTTTTTATATTTTCATAGAGAGTGTTGTGCCCATGTTGAAGAGGGATATTAGGTGGTAGGATTTTTTTACTGTCTTATATACATGTCATTGTTAATGTAATGCTAGAGTCCTAAAACCAATTAGGTAAGATTTCTTTCTCCTAAAAGAATCTGAAAAACATTTGCAGTATTATATTTAACTGTTTTACAGAACTTACCAGTGAAGCCTTAGGTCCAGCCATCTTAAGGGAAATTTTGTTTGTTTGCTTACTTTTTTTTTTTTTTTTGGCGGTACTGGGGATTGAACTCAGGACCCTGCACTTGCTAGGCAAGCGCTTATTCCACTGAGCTATATCCCCAGCCCCTTTGTTTGTATGTTTAACTACAAAATTCAGTATTCTTATTTTTAATTTTTTTATGTAAACTTCAGGAAATTGTATTTTTCAGAAAATTTGTCCATTTTATGAAAACCATTAAATGTGTTAGCATAAAATTGCTTTTCATATTATAGTATTGGTGTAACCTGTCATTATTATTTGTGTTACTAATTTCTACTTTTTATTGCCTTACTTTTAGCTGCAGATTTATTTAATATATTGATATATGCAACGAACTAGCTTTTGATATTCTTCATCTACCTCTTCATTTATGTGCTATTTTTTTCTTTATTTTGTATGTGTTTAATTTCAGTGATATTTATTCTTATGTTCCTTTAATAGTCTTACTTTGACTTTAATATTTTCAATTTTTTCTCTTCTATTAAAGTGGAAATTTACATCAATGACTATAAATCTTTCTTAATATAAATGTTTAAAGTAAAATAAATTATCTTCTGTGCACTGCTTGAGTGATCACAAAATTTTGCATCTTGCATTTGGTAGAAATATTATTTTTATTTTCCTTGTGTTTTTTCTTTTTTAGTCCATAAGTTTTCTATGTGTACTTCACTTCTAAATATTTGGTAAAACTACTGTACATAAAAGATCATGTAAACATGAACACAATTGTAGTCAGGGACCTCAGTATCCCACTATCACAAACAGGCACAGCAACTAGACAAAAATGAACAAATATCAGAGTTGAACCGAACCTTTAAAAAGATGGACTTAATAGTTAACTACTTAGTGTTCCACCCAACAACAGAATATATATTCCTCTTAACAACACATTGAATTTTCTCCAAAATAGACATATTAGCCAATAAAGCAAGCTTAAGTAAATGTAAAAATTGAAATTATACCATAGATATTATCAGATCATAGCACAATGAAACGAGAAATAAAAGACAAAAGAAACTACAGAAATTATGTAATTACATGGAAAGTAAACAATGCACTCTTCAAAAAACAATGCCTTGCAGAAGAAATCAAGGCAGAAATAAGATAACTTTTAGAACTAAATGACAATACCACTACAACATAGCAGAATTCCTGGGTCACAGTGAAAGCCATCCTAATGGGGAAGTTTCTACTTGTAAATGCCCCACAAACATAGAGCATGCCTAAATAAATAACCTAACAGTCCTAGAAAGATAAGAACAATCCAAACTTCCAAACTCAAACTAGTACAAGGCAGAAAATTATAAAATCAGAGGAGAAATCAATGAAATTGAGACCAAGAAAAGCAATACAGTCAAAGAACATAAGAGTTAATTCTTTGAAAGGATAAACAAAATTGACAATTCCATAGCCAATTTAACCCAGACATATACAGAGAGAGAGAGAGAGAGAGAGAGAGAGAGAGAGAGAGAGAGAGAGAGAGAGAGGGAGAGAGAGAGAGAGAATTATTGCAAACAGAAACGGGAAAAGTAAAATCACAAGGACATTCCTGTAGTCAGAAAGATTATTAACAACTACCTTGAAAAACTTGTATGACAACAAATTGGAGAATTCAGAAGAAATATATTCCTAGATAAATAAGAATTACCGAAACTGAACCAAGAAGACTCAAAAATCCTTAATAATCTAATAACAGGCACTAAAATTGGAGCAGTAATTTTACAAACCTACCAACTAAGAAAAGCCTAAGTCTGGATGGATTTACTGCTGAAATCTACAAAATCTTCAGGAGAGATCTTAACACTAATACCCCTCAATCTCTGTGAGGAAATGAAAAAGGAAGCATTACTGCCAAATTCATTCCTAGAAAGGAGCAATACTCTGACTCCAAAACCACACAAGGATCAACCAAAAGAGAGATATAGGCCAATCTCTTCATTGAATAGAGATGTTAATTTTTATTTTCACATTATCTTTCTGTATCTAGCTTAAGTTTCTTGGGATCAGAAAAAATTTGTATGATTTTATTTGAAATTTTAACCTTATTTTATCCTAGAATAGAGTTTTATTTGCAAATATTCTGAGTGCCCTTGAAAAGAATAAATATTCATCACTTTTTGGTGGAATTTTTGTAACTGGAGCTTATCAATTTCTTTCAGTTCTATCATTTCTAGGCTCATGCATTCATGTATAAGCCTTAGAATCATGGGCATGTACATTTTGGTTCTTTTTTCCTTAATGAACCCTCTCTTGTAGTACTATTCTTTTTTAATCCCTGGTGATATTCTTCATCCTGAAATCTTCTCTTTTAAGATATTAATAGAACCACACCAGCTTCTGTTTTATTAGGGTTATCATTGCATTTAAAAATCCTTTTATTTTCCCATGTCTTTGGTTTTATATTTAAAATGTATTTAGCATAACTTGTTTTTGTCCTCTGATAGCCTGGGGCTTTTGCTTGGAATACTGGCTTGCATTTGAGGTAACCATTAGAGGACATTTAAATCCACCATCATTTGTATCTTACCTTTGTCTGCTATTTGTCTTATGTTTTTGTCTCTTTTATCCGGTTCTCTGGTTTTTGATGACTTGATATTTTTAATATTCCATTGTAAATACATTATTTTTTTCCTTGTCATCCTAAATATTTCAATGGCTCCTCTAGATTTACAAAACAGACCTTTAGTCTATCATATCTTATTTTTAATCTTATGCCACTTCCCACATACCTTAAGAAAACTAATAAGTACATTTTTGTTTTACCCATATCTTCTCTTGTTGTGGTAGCATACATCCCTTTCTATATGTCATAGACCTCAAAGGTATTGTTACTAGGTATAGAGAGCCCTTCTCTATCCTCCTCATGGCCCAGGAAGTTTATATTTATACTCCCATGAAAAGTTATTGGAATTACAGGGAGTTAATTCCAATCTACCACTTCCAGTGCAACCCAAGTTGCAAATAAAGACAATAAGACATATTTGTAGTTATGGGGAGCCAAAGGGTCCTAAATCCAGCCATGATGATGGTCATCCAGAACAAAAGCCTTGACACAAGGCTGAACCCAGGTTTTATTCATTCATGAAGAAGGGAGTGGCTTGAGGATGAGTGACTGTGAGAACCATGGGAAGTAGGTGAGTGCCATGAGCTGGGCTCGGTAGGAGACCAGCAATCACCTCTGCAAATGCAGAGAGAAGGATATGCGGAAAGAGTAATCTGCATAACACAGTTGAGATAGTATCTAATGTTTTGGGGTCAGTGCTTCAGCTCTGATGTGTAATCTTTGAGAGCCCAGGAAGTCATAGCCTCTACCCCAAGGTTCATCCCAGCAGACAGCATGGAGCATTGGCTTGCATATCCTGCCTCATCCCTGCTACTCGAGGGAGCAACAGGGGATGAGGGTTCTGGGAAAATACACTTGCTGTCTCCAAAGACTACCATCAGCACCTTGGCTAAACCCATATGCATTGTTTAAAGCCAATTGAAGGGACAGAAAAAAGTCCCAGCCAGCTCTGTACATATCAATACATGGAAATAGGTCAGGCTCAGCCAAAATGCAGGCAATTGCTCCTCTTTCAAGGAGAGTCACCTAGGTTGTCCTCCATACCTAGGTTAGCTTTAAACAGTCTGTCCAATACATCATTTCTGTATTGAAATCAATCAGCTATTTACTCACACTTTTCCAGTCCTAAGAGTATTTTTTCTTCCTTTGTGAGTATCTAAATTTTCACTGACTAATATATCCAGTAAGATGGAAAACACATTTTTAAAGAACATTTCTTTGGTTTATATCTTCCAGTGACAAGTTCTCTTGATGGTTTTGGTGTGTTAGCTCCAGAGCTAAGATTCAGTGGCAACTCTCTGCAGACTTCCAGAATATGCTTTCTTTACAAAGTGTAGATGTATCTTTCTCTGAACTTGAATCGTTATCTTAATTCAGTAAGATCACTGTGACGTGATGAGATCATCCTCTCCATTCCAAAATTATGGAAGAAACTCCTGCTACAAAGGCTGAGGTCACCTTTATCAGAAGCCATCGTTCTGAATCTCCCACAGGCCAGTAATTGCTGCAGTTGGTTGACTGTCACATAGTTTTCCACTGGACTCTCATAGATACACTAGTCCTGTAAAGCTGCTACATTGTAAACGGAAGTAGAAATTTCTACAGATTATTTTCCAAATATATTTCTCAACACCAACTTCTCTCTAGATTTTTATGTTAATATTTAATTATATTTGTGAGAGAACTATTTTTGTATCTTATATTCAGAAGAACAGCACTGTGAATAAGATTTTTGAAAGCCTAGTGAGAAAAAAATTCAACTCTAGAGCACTTCTAAATTAAAGCACCTGTACAGGCTCAGATTAATATAATGGGATCATATGACTGTTTGAGAATAAGGGAAGGAGGTAAGGTCAGAAATTTCAGAAATTTTGCACATATTGCTGCAAGACTCATATTACTTGCACACTAGTTAATCAATTCTGTGCTTATTGAGTTGCTTGACCAGTAGGATTTACAGAAGGGACACAAGAAATATAATAGCTGAGGAAAGAATATATCATTGTGTCATCTATATATGCAAAGTCCTCAGAGGCAGAAACTTGTGACAAACAAAACTTACTGAAATGAAAATCTATTACGTCAAGTGTTTTATAGCTTGTTTCTCTACCACATGCTGAGGTTGTGTACATCTGTATAATGTTTAATTCTGTCACCTCTTTTTGAACAGGTCTGCTTGTTCCATTCCTACATAAAATATCCCATCCTGGAATCTCAGCTAATTGCCTAAGTGAAAAGATGATGACTATAGGACCTATATAAGAAAATTTAAAAGTAAATTTCACAGCAAACTAAGTTTGGGTTAACTACGCATGTGATGCTTTAGAAATAACACATGGAAATAAAATATCTGCAATAAAATAAAGACTAATCCCATTCTATTTTACCCAGATATTTTATTGCCTTTAATGCCTTCTCATTAATACAGATTTTTTCGAGTGACAAAGATCAGGACGATGAGGAGTGTTTCTACCTTAGACTGGCTCGTCAGGGTTTGCTCAGCTAGGTAATAGTTTTCTAGTACTTTCTGGAGAGTTTTATTATGTTCATCCAACCTTCATTCAAAGCAGTTTTGGGTTTACGGGAGAAAGGTAAGGAACTAGGCCCTCTAGTGACAGTTCTCTGCCAATATCACACTTTGCCAAGGAAATGCACTGGCCGCAAACTAACACATGTTATTCTGCCAAAAGAAGTCATGTAAATAACTAGACCCAGCTCTTTTAGATGGCATAAAAATAGCTTCTTATTCTCGGCCCAGGTTTTCTCTGGGGAGAATGTCTCACCCTGCTTCACTACTCCACCCTAAACAGCTTGTTAAGTATTCCAACTATTATATGCGGTTGGTTGCCCGAGAGCAGGTGCTCTCCAAATTTCCCCACCACATTCTGCCTTCGGAGTCTTCCAACGTTCTTAACAGATTAGGGCCTAGCCCTGGCACTGGTCTCTTACTCAATTAACTAGTCTTTATGAGGAATAGTTGAAAAAGTCAGAAGCTTTTGTTTCAAAAACTTTAGAGTTGGGAAATGCATTTTAATTTTCTTGAAATATTTCTAAAGTTGCTTTGGAAAGACTGGAAGGCAGATTTTACATGCAACCCTAAAGAATATGATTAGGATTAGTGTATGTAAAATTCAAGAGATAAATTTTGAATGTCCATCAAATGCTCATAGAAAAATCAAGGAGAATCATAACTCGTTTTCATTACTCATTCCAGTTTGTGGAACTAGCCAGCATTCAGGATCTATTCTACCTCAGATATTTCTCTCTCTAATATCTCATTTAAGATAATTTTATTACAATATTTAAGCCTAATTTTAATTAACACGATGTTAATTTGGGTGTGAAAATTTCAAGACAGGTGATTTTGATCGATTAGACCAATAAGGAGAAACATTACTCTATGGGTTTATTCAAATGCCTCAAAAAAAAAAAAATGTCCAAGCTTCTTTTCTCAGTTGAGCGTGCTTAACTGTTTGTATTTCTTCCCCCAGTATCAGAACACTAGAAGTCTTCATAAATATAATTGACAATTTAGATAAAACTTAACACTTCCTGAAAAAAAATTTTCATCAGTCCCTGGGGGAAGGGGAGGGAATACAAAGTATCACACTCACCCAAAGTGAAACAAATAAAACGGTAAGTGGCACCACAGTTAAAGAAGTTGAATAGATTATTTTTTAAAACTCTCCGCCTAATTTCCAGATTCAAATAAAATCACTTCAAAATATGCTAAATGATTTTTTAAACTATAACACCAATAATAAAAATTTCTGCATAAGAAGGCAGGAAAGAAAATACTTTCTACTTCATCTTATGTATCTAGTATAAGCTTGATGCCAAAATAGTACCAACAGAAGATGACTTCAGAATAATATCATTCATGAAATTTTGTAGTTTTAGGGGCCAAACTTACCTACTTGATAAATGTTTTACCACTGTGCTATTTCCTTCCCAAGCTCCCAAAATTCATAATATTAGCAAATAAATCTCAACAATGTAATAATAATTTCCAATCAATGTCAGTGCAAGTCTGGATAAATATTCAAAAGTCTGTTTTGCAAGTTATGATACTGACAAGCTTTGAAAGAAATATCACACAATCCTATCAGTTGATGCAGAAAAAACATTTAACCAAATTCAACTCTCATCAATGATAAAAATATTCTGACAAATACAAGTAGAGAGAAATTCAACTTAATAAGGAGTGACTTAAAAATATCAACAGATAACATTATACTTAATGATGAAAGACTGCTTTTCTCTAAGATTATGAATAAAAAAAGATGTCTTCTCTTACTACTTTTATTCAACAAAATGTTATGAGTTTTACTAAGTGCAAAATGCAAGAAAAGGAAATAAAAAACATCCAGATCCGAATGAAAGAAATAAAATTCCTCATTTGCAAATGATACACTTGACTACATAAAAATCCCAAATAATCTAAAAAAATTTAGAGCTTAGCAAAGTCGCTGAATAAAAACTTTAAAAATAAATTGAATTTCTGTATATTATTATGAAACATATAGACAATGAAACTCAGCCTACATTGCTTATAACTCAGTAAGTGAAATTTATTAGTGTAAACCTAATAAAATTTTATAGGACTTACGTACTAAAATCTACACTGTCAGTGCAAGAAAACAAAGAAGATAAAAATAGACATATTATATTCATGGATTCGAAAAATTCACACTGTAAATCTGTCAATTCTATCCAAACTGATAAACTAGCTAGACACGATTTCTATTAAAATCTTAGCAAATATTTTGTTGCTTTATATATGCAGATCTGTGTGTGTGCGTGTGCATGTACTTACATGTGTGTGTCTGTACTGGGGACTGAACACAAGGCCACGTGCTGGTTAATCGTGCACAAGCTGACAATGTAACACTGAACTACAACTCTTGTTAGCATATTTTTTGTGAACATGAAGCAGATTATCCTAAAATTTATATCAAAAGAGCACAGAGCTAATGTAGCTAAAATAATTGTTAAAAGAATAAAATAGAAACAGTCTATCTAACACAACCCATTTTAAAGCTATAATAATCAAGAACATGTGGTACTGGCAAAGACAAATACATGGGTCAGTGGGACAGAATAGAGATCTCAGGAAGAAACCCACACAAACATATTTTCCCAGTGTTTCACAAAAATAAAAAATCAGCAGAGGAATGACACCCTTTCAACAAATGGCAACAGAGTAGAGCAATTTGTCAGCTTGGCTCCCTGAAATATATAAAATTTGATATAAACCTATACAAATCAACTAAAATTGGATCGTGTATTTAAGGCCATAAAACTTTTAGAACGATAAGGCAGAAAAATATCTTTGAAATAGTTTTAGCTAAAGAATTTGCAGACATAGCAAAATCATGCTCTGTAAAAGGAAAAGTTGTTAAATAGACTTATTTAAAATTTCATGTAAAACAGGCACTGTGAGAAAGACTTTGTTAAGAAGTGGAAAATACAACCTGCAGAACAGAAGAAAATGTTTGCAAATAACATAAGCATAGAGGAGAAATACCAAGAATACATAATCTAAATCTCAGTGGTTAAAAGCAATCAGTCCATTAGAGAATTGAGCAAATGACATGAAAGTACGTTCCAGCCAACAGGATTTGCAGATGGCAAATAAACATGTGAAAATATGCTTATTAACCCCTGGGAAAATATAAATTAAAATCACAAAATGAAATGTCACTATGCATCTATCAGAATGATTCAAAACTAGCAACATCAAATCCTAGCAAGAATTCATAGAAATTGGATCATACACACAGACATTATTGAAAAAATATGAAATTATACAGAAGCTCTCAAAAACACTTTGACAGTCTCTTTAAAAAAACCAACTGTGCCAGACACTTACTGCTTACCTGTAATTCCAGCTCTTTGGGAAGCTGAGTCAAGAGGATCACAAGTTTGAGCGCAGCCTGAGCAATTTGGCAACATACTGAGACCCTTATCTCAAAAAGTACTTGGGTTGTGGTTCAGAACATTCCTGAGTTTAATACTCAGTACCACAAAAGGTAAAAATTAAAAAAAAAGAAAGTAAAAAATAAATATGTAACTACAATAGGACCCAATGATTGTTCCTTTATTTTTCCACCCTAGAGAAATTAAAACCTGTATTCACAAAAAAAAAACTGTACCCAAATGTTTCTATGAGTTTTATTCCTAATATCAGGAGGGAAAATAAACTGGAAAAAAATAGCCCTCAGTAGTTTGAATAACAAAATGAGCTGTAATATCTATTCTATAATGTATGAGTCTACAACAAAAGGAAAAGTTTTGATGCCTAAAACAACATAAATGAACCTCCAGAGACTATGTGTATAAAACAAACCAGCGCTGAAAGATTGTGCACTATATGTACATATAGAGTTAACCAAGAAAAGTTGCGTACACACTTCAGCGATTCACCATATTAATAAATATCTGGGAACTGACGGCCACCCCTTTGAGCAGCTCTTATAATTGTAGAGGCCAAAGAAAATGTATTAATCTCCTGGTGTCTCAATAAATTTAGAATTAAAATATTTCTGCAAGTTTTTCTTTTCTTGATGTATACATTTTTTGGCGGACTCTATATGTCACTCATGAAATGGCAATCAAGATGACAGCAATGAAGGATGCACAGGTTAAAGACACTTTGAGGGTGGAGGAGAAGCTGACATGGATAAAAACGAATCTTTGTGATGGAGGAAATATCTGGTTCCTGACTATATTATTGCTTTTCTGCTGGTTGTGATGTATTGTCCAAGGTTTTAATCACTAAACTTCATAAAAGGAACATGGACTCTGTTTCTACTATTTCACGCGACCGCACGCAAATCTGCAATGCTCTATAAATAAGAAATGTACTTTTAAAAATAACAGAAACCAGTTTATTGGGAAGCAGAAGGCAAATTGCAGTAAGTCATAAAATAAAAGAGGCTGGTAGGGAATCATATATGGGGAAACAGCCAGGTCTTCTAAGGCACATTGGATATGCAATGGTTAAATTTATAGGCTTCCCTTTCCCTGTACATTACCCAAATGTATTTTTTTGCCCTAATTCAGTGCTCGGTTCTATGTTCTTCCCTGACACTCTCCTATGAATAGGAGTGAGCGCATATATTCTTGAGGTTTTAGCTGCCTGTATTCTAATGATTTCCAAATTGAAATTGTCAGTCCTTCTTCCTCAGACCTCAGTTTCTCACAGTCCACTGCGGAGCAGACATGTTCACGTGGACGTTCTGCAGACAACCTACTCAGAGCAGGATGCCTCCCTTTCTCTCTCTTACAGTCTCTGTTTCAATTAGCGTCACCACCATCTAACTGCTCGGCCTAATTAGTAACCTGGGAATTATTCTTGACTCCGGTATGACTTTCAGGTCCCTTGCCATTCAAGCACCAGCTTTAGACACTATGTCTGCATCTATTTTTACCACGCTCAAGTTCTCATATTTCTCTCCCATATCCTGCTGCTATATTTTTCCAACTTATTTCCTTTCCTTGAGATTTTCCCACCTCAAGTTAATCTTTTTCACATCTTCCAGAGTTTTCTAGATTGGAAATTGTCTTTATCATCCCACATTGTCCCCAGAATAAGCATTGAAAATCCGTAACAGCATCAGAGCTCTCTGTGATCTGGTCCGCTTTGCCTCTCCTGATTTAGTACAGTCTTCCTTTGTCTGGAACATTATGCCCCATGTTAGGTTTATGTTTATATGCTTTCCAAAGCTGTATGCACTCATAGGTGGGGCTTGGTAGAGGTGATTGGATCGTGCAGGTGTGATATTTATCAGTGGGTCAGTCCACCAATGAGCTTATAGCTAAATGTGATGTTGGGAAATGTAAAGCCTGATTGGAGGAGATGGTTCACTGGGGCATGGTCCAGAAGCATCTACCTCCTATCTTCTTCCCTCCTTCTATGATCTCTCTCTCTCTCTCTCTCTCTCTCTCTCTCTCTCTCTCTCTCTCTCTCTCTCTCTCTCCATCTTTTTTTCTCTGCTTCCTGTCTGCCATGCCAACCTGCCTTGGCGTAAGCCAACTCTGGACTGAAACCCCTACAAACTGTGAGCCAAAAGAAACCTTTTTTCTTTTAAATTATGGATTTCAGATATTGTGTCTCATTGATGAGAAAATAACTAAGGCAACACTAATTGGCAGGACATAGTTGTCCAGCACACATCTTGCCTTTATTTATAATGACCTGCTGGTAGCAAGGTATGATATTTTCCCTTAGCCAACCTTTCCGCAGAGACCAGCCACCTCTCCTCTTCATGTGCTTTATTCTATTTATATGGTGTATATTTACGTGTAACTTTTGAAGTATCCTTTCTTCTTCTTAATTCTAAAAGACTGCATAATTATTTCCCAACCTTCCCATAGCAACATATGTCTATCTCTTCTGGGGCCCTTCATGAATTCCATTCCTGTCTCTGGTTTCCCTGCTACACTGAGAGGTCATCAAAGGCAGGACACATGTCCATAACTCCAGTATGATGAAGTATAGTGGACGTGGAACATTTCCAAAACTAAGCTAGCTGTATTTTATAAAAATAACATTTTATCAACCCTCAGAGCTCAAAATATAAGGCAGATGCGAACTTGTTCATTCATTCATTATTGATCTGCTGCCCAGTATGCCTGGGGCTAAGAGCAGGATGAAGAGAAGGCATGCTTCATGACCTCAAGCTTATAAGCATAACGTTACTCTAAGAAGTATTCTAGAATAATATTTACAGGCCAGTACAATGACTGGGGCAAAGAATGTCATCAGTTTTATAGAAGCCAAAAACCTATTATTAGGACAAGAAGCGACCAAGAAAAAGACCATGACATACAGGCAGACAAGAAATATTTGGGATCACTATGGTGGGAGGAATTGAAGAAATTGAGCTCAGAGGAAAATAACGTATGGAGTAACTCACCACAAAAATGTTTGCTCACCTACTTATTTTGGTGCTGTGTGTAGAGTGAAATGCGGGACATAGGCAGTACTGATTCTGAAGAAGGGGCAAGGACTTACCCTGCATCCTTAGCACCAGTGAGTGAAACTAACCCTCTGCCCATGGGATGCTCTGGTCCCTGTGCTGCACAGCATCCCTCTTGCACAGTGTAACTTTCTCCCAACAATGGGAGGTACACTCTGGATACTTCCAATCCTGACTATATTATTAAAATCTAAACCAAACAGGACTCATGGCCATCTCATCCCAGCACTGAGCCACCAACAGGTTATATTGCTTCCTCTATAGAGCAAGAAGACTAGGACACACACACACACCCCCCGCTCCTTAGGATGAGTCATTGCTGAGTCCCTTCGTGAAGAGTTAGGTTAGTTGGATCACATCATCAGAGCGAGGAATAAAGCCCAAGACAGCTCGAGCTCCTCAAGGTGGCCACTGACTCTCTCTCCAAAGTTCTTTTCTGTTTTAATGTAATTTAAAATTCATACAATGACTTCCCTCTTATCCTAATTCCCAGTTAAACTATAGTCTTCCTCAGAGGAAATGGCAATTCTATTCTTATACAACTAGCTTTGCAATGGTATTCCCTCCCAGAATGTAGAATGCTTCTCTGCCCTTGTGGGAGACAGAAAGCTTAAGCTTCATGAATTCTACACTTACTAGAATTTATCCAAAGTGGTTATAAAGGAATCAGGAAATGATAAAGTACCATTCTAGACCAGTATCCCTGACCCTGTAGGTATGTCTAGAAAGTGAGAATTCTGCAAGTGACAGAATTAATTTCCCATCCTTTCCTTTTATTAATTAATTTATTGAACTATTTTCATGCAGAAAATGTATACTAATCCCCTACTGTGCAGTGGATATTGTAGAGTGTGCGGTTCCTGTCTCTTTGGAGCTTTCTGTCTCTGCCACTGGTTTACAAACTGTCCCTCGGTCCTACATCATTCACATTCAGCACAGTATATATCTAAGGCAAAAATATACACCTAGGATTTATTCTCTGTCTCTGTCTTGGTCTCTCCTGCCTGGGAGCCCCAGATTTGGGCTTTTTCTTTTTACCCCAAAACTGCCTGAATAAACCACAAGAGCCATTACTCACTTTACCATCCAATAGAGCAGATAATTCAAGCTAAGACATAGCATATAGTCATCGTACACCTACAATAGACTGTCTCATAAAAGAAATATCACTGTTATCCTTCAGGTGTCCCTTATGTTTCAGGGTGTAGTGGAATGGAATCATCTTCAAAGAATCATAGCTCTACCCAAACCCAGGCTAGTAGATTTTCCTCCGGTTTTTTCTGCCTTTCTTTACTTTTGCCTTACACTTCAGTTCCTCCTTAAAATAGGAGTGCTTTCTAGACCTCTAGCTCCTTAACCTGGGGCTCTGATATTCTTCAAAGCTCTCACTAACTACCCCAGGAGAGCTATTGACTTTTCCTCACATTCTCTTACTCATTTTCTAGGGCTCTCTTTTCAATGGGCCATTGCTCTGAAACACAGCTCTCCTGCTCAGCACCTGCTCCCACCCTCCTGGCTTCAGGTACTCCCACCATCTGTTGCCCTGCTGTCATGCCCAGCCACCAGTTCTGCATTGTGCCAAGCCCCGGCATGCCTCCAGGAACAATTATCGTGCACAGATGGTTCAAGGATAACTTGAGACGGCCACCTTGTCTGTGATCTCTTTCCCAAGGCAATAGTGCATTAGTCTGGATTATCCAGAAAGACAGAACTAATTAGGATAGATAGATAGATAGATAGATAGATATGATATATTACATACGTATTATATATATTGTGTATGTGTAATACATATTATATATATGATTAGATCATGTATACATAATGAGACAAATTTGTTCATGGGATTGTGGAGGCTAAGAAAATTCATGACAAGTTTTCTAGTTGTCTCTAGACAGACGCCCTGAGATGGCGAGGGCACAGCTGAGTCTAAGTTGAAAGGCTATAGATCCAGTGATACAATGCCACATCAAAGGCAGCGAGCCTGGGTACTAGCCGAGTTGCTCATATAAGATGTGGAATCCAAAGACCACAGAGCCTGGAATTCTTATATTCAAAGGGGAGAGGAGTGTGTATTAGCAACAGGAAATAGAGACACGTTCTTCTTTGCCCCACTTTGTTCTGTCTGGGACCCTAGTCAATTGGATGGCATTTGCTCAGACTGAAGGTAGATCTTCCCTCCTTAATCCACTAGCACTCACATGCATCTCTCTTCTGAGAACAACCCAAAATAATGCTTTTTCTAGGTGTTCCTTAATCCGGTCAAGGTGTTACCTCAAATTGATTATCACAGCAAGCAAATTCAAAATTAAGCAATAGTACAATGAGTTGAAATAATTTACAGATGTTTTTAATGTCAGGGAAAAAAATGATCTGATTAAATCTTCCCCTAAGAAATCATTATTCTATTGAGTTCATCCAAATAGCAGGGTGTGATTTTAATTATTATAATGGAACATAATTGTCACTAAACTGAGGAGTTAATTATTCTGAAAATAATTGTGTCATTCTTCTACAAATAAAATGATATGAAAATGTATTTTGTGGCTCTGAGTTTTGAATAATACCAACACAGCCAATATATTTACTCATGTGAAACTTAAGCAGTATTCATTTGTGATTCACCAAATTTTCTCCCTAGAGTTGGATTTGCAATTTTAAACTTGCAAATTACATGGAAGCTTCATCACTTCTCTAATGGGAAACAAAAAGTCTTACAGAAGTGCCTCAAAATTGGCATTTGCCATCTATCTTGAATGCCACCATGCAATTGGCACATTGTTACAGGTCTCATTGAGACTGTCTAGTTGTCTTTTCTATCTCATAACTCTTGACCCATGGGATGATTTCTAGACAATCCAGCAGAGTACCAAAGACTTGAAATTATCAGACAATTGATTATCCCCAAAGCCAAACTGTGAGAGAAAAATGGTATTTTCAAGGTTACAACTGAATAATATCTCTCAGAACATAATCTAAGAAAAGTCTTAGGAAAGATTATGAGTAGAATTGTCTGGAAGCTTACTACCTCTTCCTTTCCTGGGGTTTAATTCAATTAATTGAAACATCATTCCACATATGTGGTTTCTGGGTGCTGGTGTATCTGAATTCATCCACTCCTCAGCTGAACCCCAACTACCTCCTCATTTTGGAGCCTACAGCTTACTTACCTCAGATATTAATCTTTTAGGGAGGGTTCTATTATCTCATTGAAACCTGTCCTCTAAGTGCATGAATCTATTAGGCTCATTAGTATGAGTTTGAATCATAAAAGACTCTGGTTTGAAAATTGTTCTTCAACTACCAGCCAAATGCTATAGAAGATAAAAGGAAAGGAGCTAAATAATCTAGAACTGGTCTCTACAAATGCATCAGAGTAGCATTTAAACTTTGGGTAAAGGAGTCAGTTAAGCATTAAGTAAATCTAAAGTGCCCAGTTGAGTTCCACTGAATTTAGAATTTACAATTATGAGGAAAAGACCAGAAGCTCAGAACTCCAAGAGCATCGATTTTAAGAACTATGCTGCAAACAGAGAAGAAGGGCCTTGGAACCCTCACATACCACTTCCCTGACACATCAGAATTTCAGATTCTCTTAGATTCGAAGAGCACGTTCCAAGATCTGACTAGTGAATAGCAAGTTTTGGGATATGGTGAAGCATGAAGCTGAACCCTCATGGCTCTCAGGTAATAATTACGAGAAAATGTAGAACTCAAAACGGCGGTACCAGAGGCTGGAGAGAGACGGGATGGGGACAGGGAACATAAATGCACGAACAGGTCTGCCATGGAGCTGCAGAAAGTAGAATGCTTTGAAAAAGAGGGATGTATTACCTATATCAAATGTCCGGAATCCAGTAAACTCAGAAGGGAAAATGCTTATTGACATTAACCACCTGGATGTGACTGGTGACTAACAAGAACTGATTTAGTGGAAAGATCAAGGTTAAAAAAAAAAAAACACAACAGATTACAGGGTAAATGGCATGAAAAGGAGACAAGAAATTCAACAGTCAATATGAGATAAAAGATACAGGAAAGAACAAGAGGGGTGAAGTTGATTTTTGCTTTTCTGTATTACTGGGGAGGGGTCCTTGAGAGCATTTAAAAGTAACAGTCAGCTGAGAAGAAGCAGTTACATAAGTGAAAGGAAGGATGTAAGCAATAGGGCATGTCTCTGTATAGGCCGGCATTCATAGGACCGAAACAGGACACATGGCTTGGCCCTCCTTAGAGAAGAGGCAGATCTTAAGTCTGTCATTAACCCTTAAGAGCCTCAGACGTTACCAGTCCCGTTTTCTCCATTGAAACCTGCTTCTCTGTTGGAGAAACACCAGCAGGGAATTTGAGTTTTATTCCTGGGAGCCTTTTCCAATTTGAGATGGGAATTGCATTATTTGTACAGCGATGAGAAGCCGAAACTCCATCTGCTGCTGGCGAGAGAGGCGAATCTGAGGTAACCCTGCCAGGGTCCAGCACACGCCCCCTGGGATGTCTCTAGCCTCTAGTGACAGTTCTGGTTATATTGCTTACAGATCTTAATCCCAGGAGCAAACTGAGTTATTTACTTACAGAGAATGGGAGGAAAAAATATGCTTTGGATATGTTTTTAGTGTTATTTGCAAGATTAACTTTTTATCATTATAAAGGGGAAACAGAAAAAAGAACCTGTGCTGTTTAGCCTATGTCACACCTCTGGCACAATTTTTGGCCGCACATGGATCAGATTTAGATGGTGGCATTTCTAGAGGATACAGTAAGGTGAAAGACAAAGAACTTACCAGTAGTCATAACAGGGGCAGGAACAAAGCCCACAGAGAAAGTCTACATGCCAGTTGTTATTCTTATCATATAGAATTTTACTAGAACAGAGTTATGGCTATTCATTTATGTTTGCTCCATGACTGTGTATATGCTACAGTGTCAGAGTGGAAGAGTTCGGGAGAGATCACATGGCTCTCACAGACTAAAATACTTTTACAGACTTTTCAGAAGAAACTAGAGGACCCGTGGCCTTGAGGAAGGCAGGAGCTATGCAACGCCCAGGGCACTGAAAGAGAAGAAGGCCCAAGCCTTTACTGGGCCATTGATAAAGTACTTTCAGAAGGTCTCAAAATAAGAAACCACAGAATCAGTAAGAAGGGCTGGATTTAGAGACAAGTCCTCTTAAGCACTCAACAAGCTCTTCTCCTCAGTTAGAGGATAAGGATTCTGAGGAAAACCTGGGTTATGGAAACAAGACAAAATGCAGTAACTAAGAAAACAAGGTAACCAAGCATGGTGACGTGTGCCTGTTATCCCAGAAGTTTTGGAGGCTGAGGGAGGAAGATGGCGAATTTGAACACTGAGGGGAACAAGTTAGACACTTTATGAGAGACTGTCTCACAATTCAAAAAAATATATAATAAAAAGGCTAGAGATGTATGTAGCTCCATCAAAATGTCCCGGGTTCAATCCCCAGTATCATTCACACATACATACATGCACACACAGAAATAGATGGTGATGATAGATAGGTAGATGATAGTTAATAAGAAAGACCATAATGCAAAACAATGCAATTACAGTAGAAACAGCCACAATGCTGGTCTACCCTTGCTCGGACTCAGGACTTTGCTGGCTCTGATCCTAAGGCAGAGAGGGACTCGGCAAAGGGAGATAGTCACTGTGCTGAAACGGAGGCAGACAGTCAAGATCCCTAGGACCTTTAAGTTCTTCATAAATTAAAATGCAAAAAAAAAATTGGCCTTGACTTCATTAATACTAATGATAATGATAGCTAACATTTGTTGAGAGCTTAGTATATGCAAAGCACCCTGTTAAGTTCTTTACATGAATTTTTAAAATGTAATCTTCAGAGCAGCCTTGTAAGCTTCCATTTCAACTGTCAGTGTAGAAGTGAATAATCAAAAGCGTGAAGAACTTAACATGCCCAAAGTCACATAGAAAATAGCTGAGCCAAGATGTGAATTCAGTCTGAAAACTTGAAGTTCATGTCCCTAACCACTAATTTCTTAAATGTGTCATCTGGCAGTATCTAATATAACTCAGTACCATACAATATCTCCTTAAATAGGAACTGTGACTAGATATATTTAACTTATGATGTGAACTTCGTATTTAACTTATGTAGCTTGCTAGGCTAACTTCTCTGTTGAACTTAGGTGCTATCTTTCGTTTTCCTGTTCCCCTTCCTTACTTCGTGTTGGTGTACCACTATTTGCCTTGGAGAAGAAACTATTCTAAAGATACTCAGAACATGCTAAGAGACAAAAAAAAAAAAAAAAAGAACTTTTAAACTACAGACAGACTACTGTGTGTATATTACTGTGTGGAGTATTTGAAATTCTTAGGAACAGAGAGTCAAAAAACACGTTTGAGGTATCACTCATATTTGAGTGAATGAAGACTACAAGGAACTTCTGAGTGTTTCTTCTTGGCATCGAAATGTTATTGATATTTTTGGGCCTATCACTAGGAGGGTGGCCGGGTAGGGTATGTTCTCTACCCAGCTCCTCCTTCTCTCTCTGCTTTCTGGCTACCATGCTGTGAGTAACTTTCCTCTGCCATGCTCATTTGCCATGACTTTTTTTACCTTGGTATCAGCTGACCAGGAACTGAATACACTAAAACTTAGAGGCAAAATAAACATGTCCTGCTTTAAGTTACTGGAATTAGGTATTTTTTTTCCCAGCAAGGAGAATGTGACTGGTGTATTTGCATTATTCAGCCATTTCCCTGCTGACTGCTGTCTAGGCTGTTTAAAATTCTGGGTCATCAACACCTACTGGCATAGTAACTTATGAATTTTAGTCCCATTTATCATCTTAGATTATTATTTCAATGCAATTTGGGATATTCTCATTTTCTTTCCTCTATTTTACACCTAGCCATATCTCAGAAAATAGACATTTCATCAAATTTTGTGAGTTTGAATTCTGGCTTCTGTATATTCAGCTGTGTGAACCTGGATGAGCTGTTTAACTCTTGTAGGCCTTACTCATCATCTGTTGCATAAAGATCAGAAAAGATTTTTTTCAGTGTGCTGTTATAAGCAAAAGCAAAATAGTGCCCATTTGATTTACTACTACCCAGTGGCACGCACAAGGAATGGTACTTGGTAAACACGTGACCTGTAAGTATTTAAATAAAGGTGAAGATAATGTGAAGTGGTGTTTATGAAGTTCACAAGCAGTGCATAAATGTCAACAGATGTCCAAATATAGAACTATTCATCTGTGAGGTGGCTTTACTTCTATGTTTGGCTAAGGTTTGGTAATTCAGACCCCTCTTTCTCCATGATCAGGACAACAATCACTTCCTCACTGAGCCTCACAGGACCCAAAGATGACAGCAATAGTGGAACATGCCAGCTAGGGTATGCAGGTGTTCTGCAAATAAGAAACGTGATATATTCATTGTATCTATTAATATAAAGGGGATGTGCATCACAATGTCAAGTGTCTGTTCACCCGTGGAACTCGTGATTTTTCTTACATTCCAGAGGAATAATTAGCCATGTATTTTTAATTAATGGAATTTTGTCCTAAGTTATGAGCTTTGGATTTACAAGTTTTACAGGGCTCTTGTCAGCCTAGGTACAGTGATGGAATCCCACCGAGCCCTCTAATGTATGCATGCAACAAGACTTCCTGGACTTTGTCCAAAGGAAATTATTAATAATGCCTAGAGAAATATTTTTCTTGGACCTTCTATTACTCTTTAGTCCTCAAGTATCTTCTTAATATTGTGGAGCCTAAGTAGTTCCCTAGCAGCTTAGTATTCATTGAAAAAGAGATTGTTGGGTTTTGTATAACATTAAAGGCTCTTTAGAGGTTCCTGGAACATGATAGAAAAGGTGACAGAGATTTGGCAGAAGACCAGATTGTATTTGAATACTGGCCTTTCAATGCTTAGTTATGTGATTCTTAAAACCTGCTTAACTCTTTGAGCTGTCTTGTCTTGGCCTGCAGAATAAGGATAAACAGGACTGTTTCACATTTCATTGTCAAAGTTGCATGGAATGAAAATGATTATGCTACTTTTCTGCTCTGTATATCAAATTTTGTCTCATTTAGAACCATTGTTTTCAATTATGAAGAGAATTACAGAGGGAGAAAATGTGAAGACTCACAAAGTATCATGGAGGATAATGATTAAGCAGTACTTATATTAGGGTAATGCTAGGTGCTGTAAGCAATAAATCCCCCCAAATCTTAGTGACTCATGGTATTAAAAATTAATTTCCTGCAAACAATGCCACGAGCATGGTAAGTAAATTCCTTTCACATGGTGAGTTCATGACTTTACTTTTTCCACCTTATAGTTCCCACAGTGTCTCAGGACATCTGACTCCTTCATTATTAGACAGTGGGCCTGAAAGAATAAGGGAGATCTGGAAGGTTTTTAGAGACACTCATCATGTTCCTCACATTCCAATGCCCTTAAACACATAGCTGCACTTAAGATGTGAGAGAGGCTGTGAAATAAAATTTAGCTCTATGCTCAAGAAAAAAGAGAAGTGGATGTGATAAACCATTAACAATTTATGCCATAAGTGTTAAATATTGATCATGATAGGAGTCTGATCTCTAGAGAAGGGATGCAGACAGCAAGTATTTAAATGACTAAATTTAGTTATTGGGAGTTTAAAAGAAAACTACTTCTTGTGGAGAGAGAAACAAAATAATGATGGTCCATACACAGAAGTTGAAGTGATGTGCATTCCTTTTTGTTTTTTATTTTAAAGACAAAAGAATTGAGACATATAAACCAGAATTGCACTAAAACAATACAGGAAATACAAAATTATAGAGAAGATAGCAGTGAATTATCACCGGCTGCTGTATTACATAATGTTATCTTTGTTTTATGTATCACATAAACAATAAAGGGAAAACCAAATTGTAGAGCAGATACTAGGGAATCAACACTGAATGCTGTATTACATTATGTTATCTTTACATTTGTTGCTCAGTTATACAGATGATGGCTTGTACAATTAATCAGTTTTCTCCACCCTCATCTCCGTTATTCTATCACCCAGTCAGTTATCTTCCCTCTGATAATAACTGTACTTTTGGGTTTATTTACTCCCTCGGGCTCTCACTTTGGGAAGAGACATGGCTGCTTCAAATTATGCTACAACAGATATGGGTGTACACAAATTTCTATGGCAGGAGGTGGAAAAGCACCCATGCTCAAAGACAGTAGATAGGTAGGGAACCAGGTTCACTATGGTCAAGCCCTCAATGACAAGCCCTCAAGGCCATCGGACGGTTGAGTTGGCGGGGTTACCCAACCATCCGCAAGGTTTTGCCTCAATACAGCGCGTCCAGAGACTGGGTGGAGTACTCAGGTTCAACGAAGCAGACCACCAGGCTCTGCCTTGTTGTCCTGCTACCGGGGTCCCAGTGTAGTTCATGGAGTTACCCCCCCCCCCCCTTATCGTCTGGATCCACCCCATCGCCTCGCTGCCAGGGGTCTGGTGGAGTCCACAGGGTTGCCCCCAGTGGACCTCCAGTCTCTGCCCCATCACCGTGCTGCCAGAGATCAGGTCCAGGTCTTCAGGGTTCTCATGTAGCCTGGAGGGAGCCTCCTCCTCCCTCAGGCCACTGAGCTCCCCTTTAATATCCTCAGGGACCCCATGTAGGCTTCTAGAGTCTCCCTTCAGGCTGCCTATGACTCTGTGAAGGCTATCCCCACCCAATTAGAGAACCAGGTCTGCTCCCTAGTTCCAGGTTCTGGCCTCCTCCCATCTCTTGATCTCCAGTATTGCAGTTCCTTCCCCTTGCAGCATTGGGCACACTTACAATGCTGGGCACAAGTGGCGTGAGGTCTCCCCTACCCATGCTTGCTGTGGTGGTCCAGGGTGTGTACTAAGTTTAGTTATTAGTTCTAGAAGAGAATTGGAGGGTTTTCTCGGGTCTGCTGTGTAGAGTATGTTGTTGTCTCTCAGACTCCAGGACTGCTGCTTTTCATGTAATTTGTTGCTATGAGTTCATATAAGCAGTATGAGGTCCCTCTTGGTGCTCACGGGGTCTCCTCTGTGGACCGCAAAGCTCAGCCCCATCACCGCACTCCTAGAGACCTGATCCAGGTTCTCAGGGTTTTTATATAGTCTGGAGAGAGCTCTCCTCCCCCCTCAGGCTGCTGAGCTTCCTGTCAGGGTCCCTGGGATACCCTCCTAGGCCCCCAGGGTCTCCCTGCAGGCCACCCTTGACTCCCTGGAAGCTTTCCCCACCCCACCATAGCACCAGGTCTGCACTCCAGCTCCAGGACTCTGCCTCCTATCACCTCCCAATCCCCAGTGTCGTCTCTCCCTTCCTCTTGCAGCCAGGGATTGGGTGCACCCATGATGTTGGGCACAAGTGGTGCGGGGTCTCCCCCATTGGTGTCCACTGAGGTAGACCAGGATGTACACCAAGTTTAGTTATCAGTTCTAGGAGAGAACTGGAGAACCCTCTCAGGTCCTCTGCTCCGGACTCCAGGGCCACCACTCTTCTAGTAGTTTGTTGCTATGGGTTCATACAGGGACCACACATACAAGCAGTGCGAAGTCCCTCCTGGTGCTCATATTGGCATTTAAACTGCCAGTAGGGTGAGTCCTGAAGCCCATGGACTCATTCCATTGCTGACAAGAACAGATGGTGATTATGCGGGACACCAAGTCACCGAGACTTAAAGTGCTCACAGAGGGAGTTCGGGGGTGGGAGCTGATGCCCAGTAACTCAATTCATGCTTCCTACTTGGTGTTGGAGTGAAAAGGGCGTGGGGCCATGTCATCCATTTCTGTGTGCAGCTCTATCTTACTGTTATGCTCCAGTACCCATCTGATCCTTGGCTGGTTCCCTGAGAATCACTACAGCCCACGGGTTGCTACTACTGCGCTGGGCTGCTCTCCGCTGGTAGCTGCCCACACAGTGGAGAGATATGGGGCTACCGCCTCGGAGCAGACATGGAGCTGGGTGTGTTAAGCTGTGTACTAGTTGCTTTGACTCTGCCTTGTCTTGTGTTGCTACAGTCCAATGTCTGGGTGGTATCCCTCTGGTACGGACACTCCCTGCTGCCCATCTGGTCACCATCTTCCCAGACATTTTTTTTGGAGAGGTTTTAAAATGTTCTCTGTGAGGATTTGAAATCTTATTTCTAATCCTTTAATGTTGGACATAAGTAGTGTGGGATCACCCCACTCGTGCTCACTGTGGTATTTGGAGGTATGTACTAAGTTTATTAGTTTTGGGAGACAATTGGAGAAGTTTCTCAGGACTTAGAATATGTTGTCATCTCTCGATCTCCAGAACTGTTGTTTTTTTGTGTATCTTGTGTCTGGACGCTCTTGTTGACTTGTGGCTTTTGTTCCTTTTCTAGGTCAAGTGTCTAGGCTCTTGGAGCATGGGCTTCAGGAGCGAGGCCAAGGGAGAAGGATACCAGGGTGGGGGTGGGGCCCTAGTGCAGCAGGATCACATGGTCTCGCAGGGTCTGTGGTAGCTCCCTAGCCTCTGGGAGTCTCCACATGGTTTGTGGCATCCTCACCCACTCCGCAGCAGTTGGCAAGGTGTGGCACAGCAGGTGCACGTGTTCTGGCTTAGTGAGTCTGTGCAGCAATGCCTTTTCCTGCACCCCACAGAGGGACCATGCCCAGCCACACTCCCTGGACCACAACCATAGATGGCCGTGCATGCCTGGATGGTGGCTTTGTAAATTGCATCAACTCTGAGTCCATCCAGAGGCAGCTTTGCAGATGTAGCTGGGACGTGCCAGGCGACTCCTTGGAACTGGTCCCGTTATCAGGCCTGCTGCCACCCTGTGGCAGCAGCGTTGTGGGCCATGCTTGTGCGGTTCCACCTGTTTTTGCAGTGCAGCCCACAGCAGTGCTCCCCATCCACCAGCTTCGGCTCTGCGCCCCACCCCGCGGCTCATACTGCCCAAGATGGATTTTATGTTGCTGGACTACATTTCCCATTTTGCACTGACAATCATGGAGTGGTCTCAAGTCTGAATTATGGGGTGCCGCAGAGCCTCTGTGCATCTGGATGCATGTCACTGCTCCCTCTCCAGTTTCTGCCTCCATTCTGATTATGGTCAATCCCACAGATCCGCTTGTGTCATTGTAGCTACCAGAGTCGGTTCTCTGGGAGAGATGCTGTTTGCTATTGGTGTAATTCAGTTTTTGGGTGGCAAACCTTCCAGAGGGTTTTTCTGTGCTGCCATCCTGGTCACTTTCCAGAAGTTCGATGTGCATTCTTTTAACCGAAACAATAAAATAACCAAGAACCTAGAATTGTGATTGATCTGCACCCGGACAGCCAGTTTCCCCATTTATTGAAGATGTTATCTTTCCTCCGGAGTATATTTTTTTGTCCCTTTGTCAGTGATCAGAGAGCTGAATGTGCCTTGGGTTGTTTCTGCATCCTCTCTTCTCTTCCTTTGATGCTTAAGTCTGTTTTCGTGCCAGTACCATGCTGTTATTATCATTGGACCTTTGTAATATAATTTCAACTCCCCGGTTGTGATATTTTCTGCTTTGCTCTAGTTGGCCAGGATTGCATTTGTTATTGTGGGTCTCTTCTCGTTCCATATGACTCTTAGTAGCTATTTCCTCCAGGTCTATGAAAAAATACTTTGGTATTTTGGTTGTAATTATGTTAAATCTACATAACAATTTTGGAAGTATGGCCATTTTGATTATATTGATTCTACCTATCCAGGGGCAGAGGACAACTTTCTATTTCGAGATGTCCTCTTGGATTTCCTTTTTCAGAGTATTGTATATAAATGAAAGGAAAATAAAAGATAATAAGAAGTAGAAAGACAGACTTCTCAAATGAGAAGGCTATAAAGAGATGGAGGGAGAGGAGGGAAGAGGAGGAAAAAAGGAATTAAAATGTGTTATGTACATGTACCAACTCAACACAAGGGGTATAAACATTATATACTGCAAATGTTCCTAATTTTTTAAAAAATTTAAAAATCATGATCAGCTACAATTTAAACCTTTATTCCTTGCATTAATGTATAATGTTAATATTCTAATAAAAATATAAACATGCAAGTAAAACTTAATTAGCAACAAAGCCTAATGTTTCCTAGTTAGTTCTACCTGGGAGAAATTTTGCATATAAAGATAAGAATTAGGAGGAGTTTATTGTGTAAATTAAAAGAAAATTCCTGTCACAATGAGGAAAATTAAATCTCAAAGTGTGAAGGTTATTAAAGGTTAAATGAGTGTTAAATGCATTGGAGAATTTTTGGTAATGCTGACTTTAATCATAGTAAAGATTGATTAATATGGGGTAGCTGCAAATCCTCCTTGTCTGGTATGGTCTAACCTGGCATCACTTTTGGGAAGTAAATTCTCTATCACTTGAGACCTAGATTCATTCTTGCTGTGGTTTTGGGAACTTCTTGAATTGCTTTTCCCACCATACCAGCACTCTAAAGAATCACGCCAATATAGATGAATAAATTTGCAAAAACTGAGAAGGGAGTGACATGTCCCAAATCCTTCTTGCCTGGGTTATTTTCTTCTCCAATACTGAAGATTCAGGACATGTTGAGTTGGCTCCCTGTACTCATTGCTTGATTATGCCAGTGGTTGTTTTATCCACAGTGAATAAGAAAGTTTCACTCTGTTCGGACACACTTGTTCTTGGTTCAACACTCCGGGGTTCACAAAAAATTGGAGGGAGATTTCAATATATCAAATGCAGTTTCCCTTTCTCAGTATTCAAATACTCTTGCCATAAGGTCCTGGGCTACCTATCTAATTTTCTACATCTTTTTTAAAGTCTCTAATTCCTTTTTTCTGTCTGAGTTTTAATATCAAACATTTATACTTCTGCCAAACCAATACAAAGTGAAAAATTCAACTAATTCACGTAACCTGTAGAAGGGCTCTGAGATAGAGGAATTTGGGTGCCTACAAGACATCTAGAATCCACAGAACAGCCTGTAGGCTAAATCTAGCCTGCTGCATGTTTTGTGTGAAATGAATACTGTGGTACCCATCATGTAGTGATTATCTATAGCTGTTTTCCTACACCAGTGGCAGAGTTGAGAAGTTTTTACAGAGACCATATATGGCTTCCTGAGCCTCAAAAGTTAGAATATTTACTATCTAGTTCTTTGTATAAAAAATGTTCCGGTTCCTGAACTAGAGTGTTTTAGATGGAACGCCAGGATACTGAAGGTATAAAGAAGTAGAGTTTTTGGAGCAAAGAGGCAAATATGAGCAAGTTATAAATAACAATGTACAAGAGTATTATGACTTATAAGTGGGCAAGTAAAATACATACACATGAGAAATCATTCAAAAGAAGCACTTGTTCTTTGCAAATAATGATCTTATGTTTTCCTTTAAAAAATCCTTTCCTGTACTTAAAACTGTTCTGTAAATGCAAAAGGGGCCAGCATTGGTAGTTCACCCAGTGCATGGAACTTCGGAACCTTCATTAGTCCCCATGTCTGTGGCTGTCTCTAGGCTTTTCTGCTATCAGTTGGCCTGGGCCAATATCGCCTGTTTCAAAGTAGAAATTTCTAGTGGAGCATGCATTACCCAGTTCAGTTAATGAATAGAGGACAGTCTCTGCTCTACTTTACGGTTATTAAACTGGAACTTGTCTTGAGAATTAAATATAGCTTAATTAAAGTTTAAACATAACAAGAATGTTAGCATTTTTTTTTTTTTTTTTTTTTTTTTTTGGCCAGGCTTCAATGATAATGAGACTAAGGTCATGGATTTAATCCCCATTGGGCCGCTCAAGTCTAGTCTAGTCTAGTCGAAGTTAACGAACATTGCAAAGCTGTTGCAGTGTGCCAGAAACCATGCAAGTCACTGAGATTATTTAATAAAGTGAAGTAATTTTCTTCAAGGGTGTATAGTCTGGTGTGTAAAACTGGGTAGATCTGATGCCTACCTATATGGCAGGAGCTATAAGCACTGTAAATAGAAATGTAGAAAAATTGCTACAAGCATTTAAAAAGAAAAAACAAATAAGGAAGGTTATGAAAACTTTTATGAATGATTCTATACTTGCAGTATGCTTCAAAGGCATCTGCTGTTTTTTAGATTACAAAATAAAACCAGGGGTCTTGTAATGAGGAGCAGAAAAAAATGTAGAACTGAAAAAAATACAGAATGTCACCATATTCTGACTGAATATGGGGGAGGGATACACAGAATTTAGGGTATACATAGGGGAGTAATATGATTAAATGTTTGTGGGGTTCTGGAAAAATCAAACTAAAAATGTGGATTTTATTTACTAAGCTAAGAACAACAGTGGTGGATTTTAGCCACTGGATATGGAGAGTGGCTAAGAAGAACAGCTTGGAAGTTTCCACTACAGTTGAACAGACAGGAAGCAAGGAGAAAATTTAAAGATCACTGACAGCAAGTCTGGGAGAGATGTACAGGAGTCCTACGCAGAATGCTGCAGGTGAAGATAAAAGAGGTCACTTTGAATAACAAAAACAGAGGCCGAATCCAGAGGAATTAGATTATAATTTGTGTGCTAATAGAGGAAAAAGCATTTTAAAAGTGACTTTGTTTTCAGGCCTAAAATATTTATCACAAAAAACTGTTCTGTTCAGAGGGAAATAAAGAAATCAAAGAAAATTCTAGTTATATGGGTCCATGGTGAATTATTGGAATTCTATAGTTGGCATGCTGATTTAATATGTAGGTGAAACTCCAAGTTATCAGATAGGATTGGATTTGGAGGAAGATTCAGAATGAACTAAAAGATCTGAACATACTCTACACAGCCATTGTTAGGGGCACTATTTCCAAAGATGGACACACGGAAAGTGACAGAATAAAAGCTAAGTATAGAATCTGGGTTGGTGCTTCTGTTTGGGAAAAAGTGAAGTCACCTATGGAAAATAGGCAAGTGGTACAAAAAAAAAATATGGATCACCAGGTATTTCTGTGTCCAGTCTGGAAGGCAAGGTTTCAGGTTATCTTATCACAAATGAATAATAGAAGCCTGAGAATGTACTTAGAAGTTTCTACAGTAAGCCATGCAGGGAAGATGTATTAGCTTTCTGTTGGTGGGAAAACATATCAGATATAACAATTTAAAGCAGGAGTTACTTAATTTAGCTGGATTTCATAGATTTCAATCTGTGCTTCACTGGCTCCAGTGCAGAAATATCATGGCCTAAGAGCATGGTGAAGAAAATTGCTTATGTCATGACAGCTAGCAAGAAAAGAGAAGTGTTGGAGAGCCAGAAAGAGAGGAAAGGGCCAGGCACGAGTTCTACCCTTCAAAGTCATGGTCCTAGGGACACATCTCCTTCACTAGGCCCCACCACTTAACAGCCCAGCCAGGTAGGAGTTCATCAACAGATTAATCAGTGGTGAGGTTAACACCCTTATGATCCAGTACCTCCGTGGGTACCACCTCTGAATAGCATTACATTAGAAGTCAAGCCCTCAGTACATGAGTTCTTGAACCATAATGAAAGACAGCAAACTGTGAGTATAAATATACTTCAAAAATGTGGCAATGCCACCCTCAGGCCTGTCAGAAATCAGAGATTGAAGAATTCTAGGGTCTTCCAACACCATATAAGTGATCTCAGTTTTGATCCAAGAGGATGTGTTTGCCTCATCCTACTTAATGCGGTGATACTTCACTGCAGTGTACCTTATCTGTTTTGTTTTTTGTTTTTTGTTTTTGTTTTTGTTTTTTTGGCGGTACTGGGGATCGAACTCAGGACCCTGCGCTTCCTAGGCAGGCGCTTATTCCACTGAGCTATATCCCCAGCCCTGTGTACCTTATCTGGAAGAAGACTATGTTGACTAAGGTGACAGGAAGGAGTCTTTGAGAAAAAGATCAGATAGCTCAAAGCTGTTTACATGTCTCCAGTGATGTTCTGGACGGAGAATTTTTACAGGAACTACAATGCACACGAACCTGCTTACTTTGTTTGTGCAATTTAGGTGCCTCAGATTATAAAGCTTTTGTGATTTCTGCCACCAGAGTACAAGGTTAATTCTTCCTACTGGATGCCACGCTCACTGCAAAATGCAATACTGATGATAACTTGGCCATTCAGGTAGCACCTGGAACAGGGTAATGTGCCAATGAGGAGATACCCCAGTTCACATGGTGTAATGTATTAGTAAACTGGCTTTCTGACTTACACAGAATGTTCACTTCTGAATGTAGGGATAAATTATTAGTGACTGGGCATGCCTTCCTAAGAATCAACAATACACTATCCTTCTGTTTTTCATAGATTTCCAGTGATTTCTTTTCTTTTTTTCTTTTAAAAGTAAAAGCACAAAAACCGATTAACAAACAGACACAAAGTAGCATAAGAAATAGTACAATCAAAATTGATTTACAGACAATGTGACATGGACTCAACAATGGTTGTTGCTTTACCTATTGATATCTTCGAAGTGTGTATTCATGAACACAAATACAGACATGCAAAATTGGTCAAACAATTAATGATCTCAACAACAGGAAAAGAAAAAGAAAAGAAAGAAAGAAAGAAAGAAAGAAAGAAAGAAAGAAAGAAAGAAAGAAAGAATTAAAAAAGAGGCATAAAGTAGTACAATAACAGTAAGATCAGAATTGAATTATAGACAAAGCATCAGAAAACCAACAATAGTTGCTGCTTTCCAAATTGATATCTTCAAAGTGTGTGCTCAGGATAACACATACAGACATACAAGATTGATCGAATAACCTGTCATCAACTATTCCTTAGCATTAAGTGATATAATACAATAGTAGAACCATGTTAGCCCTTCTGCACATATGTATCTACATATATACATGCATACATTTTTGCCTCTTTCTTTTCTCCTTTCCCTCGTCCCATCTGTTCCTTGCTTTTGAACAGATTTCCTTCATGTCTCTTAGTTTATATTCCCACCCTCAGGTTCTTACACCAGTGATACAATAAGATGCCTGCTCATGTACCGCTGATTTATTTCACTTATGAGTATGGACTCCAGTTTTGACCATTTGCCTACAAAGTCCCCAAAACTGTCTG
>PVLD010009364.1:32825-77517 GCA_004027595.1 Dinomys branickii
ACATTTTAGCTATTACAAATTGTGCTGCTATAAACATGGGTGCACATATATCAGAGTGATATGATGTTTTCAGATCTTCTGGGAAAATACCCAGAAGAGGAATAGCTGGTTTGAATGGAACCTCTAGACCTAGTTTGCTGAGAAATCTCCAAACGGCTCTCCACAGTGGTTGCACCAGTCTGCATTCCCACCAGCAGTTCAATAGAGTCCCTATTTCTCCACAGCCTCGCCAGCATTTGTCATTGCATGATTTTTTCATACTGGCCAGTCTTACTGGGGTGAGATGAAGTCTCGATGTTGTTTTTATTTGCATTTCTCGAATGACTAAGGATGTGGAACATTTTCTCATATGTTTATTTGCCATTTCTATTTCTTTATCTGAGAAGTGTGTATTCATCTCAGCTGCCCATTTCAGTACTGGGTCTTTGAATTTGGACAGGTACATGTTTTTTAATTCTTTGTATGTTCTAGATAGCAGTCCTTTGTCTGAGGGACAGCCAGCTAGGATTTTTTCCCAATTTGTGGGTTTTCTTTTTACTTTGCTGGTGATTTCTTTAGATATACAAAAACTTTTCAGTAGGATGAGGTCCCAATTATTGATTCTTTGAAGTGTTTCCCTTGCAGTTTCATTTTTGTTCATGAACTCTCTGCCTACTCCTATGTCTTCAAGATTTTTACCTACTTTCTCTTCCAGTAGATTTAGAGTTTCTGTTTTAATGTTGAGGTCTGTGATCCATTTTGACCTGAGTTTGGTGCATGGTGATAGACTGGGGTCTATTTTCAGTTTTCCGCAAGAGGCAAGCCAGTTTTTCCAGCACCATATATTAAACAGGCCTTCTTTTTTCCAGTGAGTTTGGTTGACCCCTTTGTCAACTATTAGGTAGCTGAGTGGGTTTTTCGTTATGGTTGCATCTTCCAGTCTGTTCCATTGATCCTCAGGTCTGTTTTTTAGCCAGTACCAGGTTGATTTTATTACAGTAGCTTTGTAGTATAATTTCAGATCAGGGATTGTGATTCCACCTGACTTGTCCTTATTGCCCAGGATTCCTTTTGCTATTCTGGGTCTCTTCTGGTTCCAGATGAATTTGAGGCATATTTTCTCTAGATCTGTGAGGTATGCTGATGGTAGTCTAATGGGAATTTCATTGAATCTGTACAACAGTTTTGGTAGTATGGCCATTTTTACAATGTTAGTTCTTCCTAACCATGAGCATGGTATGTTTTTCCATTTATTGAAATCCTCTTCGATTTCCTTTTTCAGAGTACTGTAGTTTTCACTGAATAAATCTTTCACATTCTTTGTTAGGTTGATTCCTAAGTATTTCAATTTCTTGGTTGCTATTGTAAAGGGTATGGTTTCCTCAATTTCTCTCTCAGTATGTTTGTTGTTCATGTATAGGAATGCTATTGATTTTTGGGTGTTGACTTTGTATCCAGCTATGCTGCTGAATTTGTCAATTAATTCCAGGAGTTTTCTTGTAGAGTTTTTGGGATCCTCCATGTATAGTATCATGTCATCTGCAAATAGTGATAGTTTAACTCCTTCCTTTCCTATCCTTATTCCTTTTATTTCTCTTTCTTGTCTGATTGCTCTGGCTAATGCTTCCAGAACTATGTTGAATAGGAGTGGTGACAATGGACATCCTCGTCTTATTCCTCACTTTAAAGTGAAAGTTTTCAGTTTATTTCCATCTAGTATGATGTTGGCTGTTGGTTTATTATAGATCACTTTGTTCAGACTGAGGTAGAGGCCATCTATTCCTATTTTTTCTAAGGTTTTAACATGAATGCTGGGGCTGGGGATATAGCTCAGTGGAATAAGCGCTTGCCTAGAAAGCACAGGGTCCTGAGTTCGATCCCCAGTACAGCAAAACAAACAAACAAACAAACAAACAAACAAACCCATGAATGCATGTTGGACTTTATCGAAAGCCTTTTCTGCATCTATTGAGATGATCATGTGGTTTTTGTCTTTGACTGTGTTAATATAGTGTATTACTTTTATTGATTTGCGAATATTGAACCATCCGTGCATTCCTGGAATGAATCCTACCTGGTCTTGGTGTATAATTTTCCTTATGATTCACTGTAATCTATTTGCCAATATTTTGTTGAGTATCTTTGCATCTATGTTCATTAGAAAGATTGGCCTATAGCTCTCTTTCTTGGTTGGGTCCCTCTCTGGTTTTGGTAGCAGTATAATACTTGCCTCCAGAAATGTGTTGGGGAGAGTTGCTTCCTTTTCGATTTCATTGAAGAGTTTGAGGAGTGTTGGCATTAGATCTTCTCGGAATGTTTTATAGAATTCTGCTGTGAATCCATCAGGGCCTGGGCTTTTCTTTGTTGGTAAGTTTTTAATAACGTTTTCAATCTCATTAATTGATATTGGGTTATTCAGGATTTTTATGTCTTCCTGATTCAATTTTGGTAATTTGTACCTTTCTAGGAATGTGTCCATTTCTTCTGTATTTTCTATCCTATGGGAATACAGATTTTCAAAGTAGGTATTAATGATCTTTTGGATTTCTGGGGGATCTGTTGTGACTTCATCCTTTTCATTCCTTATTGCATGAATTTGAGATCTTTCCCTTCTTTTTTTGATAAGGTTGGCTAGGGGTTTATCAATTTTATTTATTCTTTCGAGGAACCAACTCTTTGATTCACTGATTTTTTGTAGAGTTTTCTTCATCTCAATTGCATTAATTTCTGCCCTGAGTTTTATAATGTCCTCCCTTCTTTGGGCTCTTGGTTTGGCTTGTTGCTCTTTTTCTAAGAGTTTGAGGTGTATCATTAGGTTATTTATTGGCTTTCTTTGTGTTTTCTTTGTATATGAGTTCATTGCTATCCCACAGATTCCAGTAGGTTGTACTTGCGTTTTCATTTATTTGTAGGTATTTTTAAAATTTCTTCTTTAACTTCTTGTGTGACCCATTGGTTATTCAGGAGGTTGTTGTCTAATTTCCAAGTGTTTATGTGGTTTTTGGATTTCTCTTTGTCATTAATTTCCAATTTCATTGCACTGTGGTCCGATAATATGCATGGGATAATTTGAATTCTTTTGCATTTAGGTAGATATGCTCTATGGGCTAGAATGTGGTCTATTTTAGAGAAAGACCCATGTGCAGCTGAGAAAAATGTGTATTCTGATGTTGTGGAGTGGAACACTCTGTATACATCTACTAAGTTCATTTGTTCACACTTTTGGTTCAGGTCTGTTATTTCTTTGCTGAGTTTCTGTCCGGTTGACCTGTCTCTTTGTGTCAGAGGGGTGTTTAGGTCCCCTATTACAATAGTGTTATTAGTTATTTGATTTTTCACGTCTGTTAAGATTCGACTTGTAAAGTTAGGTGCTCCATTCTTTGGTGCATAAATGTTTAGGATTGTTACCTCTTCCTCTTGTAGCTTTCCCCTAACTAGTATGTAATGGCCTTCTTTATCTCTTTTGATTGTTTTTGGTTTGAAGTTTACATTGTTTGCAAACATAATAGCTACCCCTGCTTTTTTCTGGGGACCTGTTGCATGGAGAATTGTTTTCCAACCTTTAACTTTCAAACTGTGGATTTCCTTTTGAACAAAATATGTTTCCTGTATACAGTATATCGTTGGATTGTGTTCCTTAATCCAGTCTTGCAATCTTTTCCTTTTGACTTGTGAATTGAGGTCATTTACATTAATGGTTGTCATGGTTATATGTTGGCTTATTCTAGTCATGTTATTTACTTGTTGTTGTTTTCCTTCTTTTGCTGACTGTTTAATTACTTGTTCTGTTTAAGGAGTTATTTCTATCGTTCTTCTTGGGATTGTGGTCTCTTTTTTCTCATCTAGAATATCTTTTAGTGCTTTCTCCAATGCTGGTTTGGCACTCCTGAAGTTCTTCAGTTGTTCTTTGTCATGGAAATATTTTATTTCTCCATTGAATTTGAGGGATAGTTTTGCAGGATACATCAGTCTGGGTTGGAAGTTGTTTTGTCTCAGAATCTGTAATATCTTGCTCCAAGCTCTTCTTGATTTCATGGTTTCCGTTGAGAAGTCTGCTGTGATTCTGATGGGCTTTCCTTTATAGGTGATCTGTCTCATTTCTCTAGCAGCTTTTAATATTGTGTTCTTTTGCTGGATATCTGGGATCTTGACTATTATATGTCTGTGTGTGTTTTTCTTTCGGTTATGGATCGTTGGGGTTCTATATGCCTCAATTAACTCTACCTCAGTATCTTTTACCTTGTTTGGGAAATTTTCTGCTATTATTTCAGCAAATATTGTTTTTATATCGTTTGTGTGGTCTCCTGCTGTTTCACTCACTCCTATTACTCGAATATTATTGCGTTTTGCCTCATCTTGCAGCTGTTGGATTGATTTTTCTTGTGTCTTTGATAATTTTATGAGATCCTTCCTTTCATGCTCATAAGTTGCCATGCTGTCTTGAAGGTCTGAAATTCTATCTTCGGTTTCATTTTAGCGGTTTTGCAAGCTTTCCGTGGAAGTTTTCAAATCCTGGCAATCTCTTTGGACCTATTTCATTCTTGGTAATTCATTCCTAAATTGCTCTTGTAACATTTCAATTTGTTTCCTATTTTCTTCTAATCTTTTATCTATTTCTTCTCTATGTGTACAGAACATTTCTTCCATTATAGTTTCCAGTTCATTTTTTGCCTGAGAGATCATTGCAGGTATGTGGCTTATTTCTGCTTTAAGCTCTTTTGTGGCCTGTTGGAGTTGTTTCGTTTCGGATGCAATCGTTTCAGAACTTGCAGGTATTTGGCTTCCTAGTTCCCTTGTATCCTCGCATTCAGGACTTGTTCTGGGTGGGGTTGAGTTCTGAGACTGGGTTTTGTTCTGTCTTCTCATTTTTGGGTATCAGATTCAAAATATTGAGCAATAAATTACCCAGGCAGTTCACCAGGCAAAGGTCTGCTGCAGAGGCTGCTCCAAAGACTCCTTCTCTTCGGGAGAATGTCCCTTAAGCTTTCTGCTTAGAGTTCCGCTTAAAAGGCTGTTGAGATGCTGGTTTGCTACTCCCTACCGAGAGACCTGGGTGGGGTGTGTAAGACCGCTCCCCCGCCCTCCCAGGGTTCCCTGCAGGTATAGGGACGGATCTCCTCCCCCACTGGGTGATCTGGTCATGAGCGCAGATAGCTCACCTGTTTTCGGAGTCCCTGCAGGCAGCAACGTTCCAAAGTGCCAATTTTTTGTGCTGTGCTCGCGATCTGCCGCTCGCTGCCACTTCTGTTCCCTCGTGCTCTCCGGGTCTGGGGGAGGGAGCAGGATGCTCCGCTCTTCTGTGCTCCTCGTTGCTGAGGGCCTAGGCTGCATAGTCTGCCCGATACGCACGAGATCCGAGACCTCCCGACGTTGCCGCTGCTAAAAAGCCGATTTCTGATGGGAGTCGCCGGAAAGCTGTGCTGGTTCGGGAGGCGGGAAGGATCGAGCTGGCTGTGCCCCCAGGATGCTCAGACCCACCCAAGCCTCCTCCCCGTGCGGAGCATCTCTGGTGCCCAGCGTTCGGGGCTTTCCCGCGTCTCACCATGGCAATTTGGGCCACCCTACCGCGTCTCCCCCGGCAGCTCAGAGAAACACGTTCAGTTTGAACTTCCCAGCCGAGGTCCCAGCATTCATGCTCGCCAAGTCTGTCTTGAGCTGGTGGTGTTTATCAAGGAGGATCGCTCCTTTGCTGCTCACCTGGTCGCCATCTTCCTGGAAGTCCAATTTCCAGTGATTTCATCTCACCTTACTTCTTAGGCACAACTAAGTTTTCAGAGCTATGGAGCTTATTCATTGCACTGCTGTTGTTGTTTCATTGGTTGGATGATCAGCTATTGTTTAACAAATCATTCCTACACTTAAATAACTTAAAATAATACTTTATTGTTTCTTGCAACTTTGCATTAGCTTGGGTTTAACTAGGTCATTTCCATGTAGTAGCTGATAGGGTAAAAACACTAAGACTGTTTCTTCATTCCCATATTTGGGATGGCTGGAACCCATGGGGACTGGATGATTTGCCTTTTTTTCGTTCTACATCTTGTTCACAAGTCTGGCTTGTGCTTTCTCACAGTGCTCATCTTACATGGTGTGTCACTGAAAAGAGAGAGGAACTGGGAGCCTCAAGTTATCTCAAGACCAGGAAGGAACTAACACATCATCTATTTGCTGCACTGTATTTGTGAAAGCGAGTCTCCCCAGATTTAAGAGGAGAAAAATCGATTTCCACTCCTGATGTGACATGCACAGACACTAGCAAACGAGTTGACAGTTGTCATCTCCCATCAATAGGACACTAGGTACATAACAGACATTCAGTAAATGTTGAATGGATGTGAATAAATTAGCGAATCAGTAGGTTGCAACAGAAGAACTTTTCTACCTGAAATAATCTCTAATATCCTTTATGGTTATCTCAATGAACCTTATCATGGTACTAAGTAGGGTTGAAAATCAAATTTTAGAGGGTCCAATTTTGCTTTGGTTACTCATAAAAAAAATCTCAAAAAGAAACTTTCACAATAACTGAAAATGTTACTAATGTTACTACACATGTAGCTTTTTTATAGGCATTTTTATAACTATTTTGTATTTAATAATCATATGATCTTATTTAATGGACAAGTAAATCAAGATAGAGGTGTCCAAAACCACTCTGCTAGTAAATCACAGAGCCTACCTTAAAACCCAGGTCTTTGTGAATATACTGTATATATTGTACATACGACTGCTCCAGCCAAAGAGGGTAATAGAATTTATGTTGGGATATACTGACTTTCTCCTATCCTTTTGCATTGTCTTTGTATTCTTGCCCTCTATATTATGTTTCACCAGTAAAATTACGATTTTAGTAACTATAAATTGTAATAAGTTTTTTTTATATGGTGCTCCCAATATGTAAAAGTTGGTTGCTAATCGCACTTCTCATATAACAGAGTAATGATTCAGAAACTGGACACCATTAGCTGATTATAAGCCAGCCTGCAGTTCAGTCACTTCGGAGAGGTAAAGAAGAAGATTGGAAAATTTTAATAAGATGGAATTTAAGAATAAAACAAGCTTACAGTAATATTGGTATTTTTTCTTCCTATTTGGACCTTTTTTATTTCTGCAAAAGAGAAATCTAAAGAGAATCATAACCAAAAACCCCTGAAAATCTTTACCTTTTCCCCTTAATTTTAAACTCAGTTCATAATTACACAAATAGTTATTTTAATTAACATGTACTGCCACATCAAAGAGCTCTTTTATGTGTAAAGCAAGAAAATTTATAAAAACAAATATTTAGATGTGACTGAACAACTTAGGTTTGTAGATTTATAATGTAGGTTTGAATACAAGGCTCACTCTTCTCTACCTGGCTAAGCAAATTTTAGGTCCTAGTTAATATCTCAAAGACATTTCCCCCATCTGTAAAATGAAAAGTATTATACTTATCATATCTTCAAGAGATAGAGAACTTTTAAAAATCTCTATTTGTATGCTTTGTATATACTGGGAATATCAGTGGTTATTAATTTAATTTAAAGTTGTTTGTTCATGAAATTATTAGATGTTAATATGGTCTGAATATTATGAAATTTTCTGTCTTAGACTTTTAAAAAGCTATCTCACTGACTGCAATAGTCAAAGCGTATTTTATACAGGTTTTGCAATTTAAAAATTATTTTATATTTCCTGGAATTTTCACAAAATCCATTTTAAAAGCCATAATTGATATTCTTATTCTCACAGGAAGCATATTTACATGGTCAAAATCTTGTCTTTTGTCCAGAGTTTAGATGTTTTTTCCGGGAATCAAACACATACACCATCGACATGACTTTTAGGAGAGGCTTGAGGAGGAAACTTCTTATGATGAATGTGTTATTGAGAAAGTTTACCCAAGTGGGTTTTTGAATTTCACATCAACCCTGAAGCCACTGTCCCATCTGTTTCCTTTCTCCAAATAATTTCCTCTCTTGAACTTCTCTGCTGTCTACTTTTCATTTCTTCTTCCCTTTTTGCCAACCTGACCTTAATTCCATCGTAGTAACAAACCACTGATAGAAAATTTTAATTCCCAGTTTTTCTACTCCCACAGGCTTTTCTTTAGTTGGCGCTAATTGTCCTTCATTTTTCTGCTTCCCTTGACACGAATGATCTCACTCTTTCAAACTTTCTCCCTGTCACCTTTTCATTTCTCTTTGAGTGTTCTTTCCCTGTCTCCTTTCTGAAGGTGGATTGATTCCCCTCTCAGAATCACCTCTGCAGTGCACTCACCTACGCATTGCTTTAATGCTGATTACTGTTGCTTGCACAAGTGTCTGTACCCTTAGTTCAAATCACTAGATGCAGATTCATATCCATAGTCCCAGTGGCTTGTCCATGGGCGCAGCCTATTGGGAGAGAGATTGAAACCTACTGAGCCATTCCAAGATGGCAGCTTTTGAAGCCTAAGGAAGTAGGAGCACATGGGAAAGGTACTGGGACAAATGTGTTCTCTGGTACCTGCAGAATGAAGTAAGTGTACATGAGAAGACGCAGTAGCTAAATTTACAAGGGTAGCTGAAATGAGATTATGGTTATTAACTCTATTTTGGATTTGTTTCCATAGGAAACTGCTACAAGCTTCCCTTTTTCTTTTCTTCCTACTTCTAACTTGGATTTGTGCTTTTAATACATCAAACTGTGTTATAGAGTGGCCAGCACCCAACATGACTGAGCATGAACGACTCACTCACTGTGCTATGAACCAGCTGTGGTGGGAAACTCACAGCTGTAATCCTAGCACTCTGGGAGGTTACGGAGGGAGGATCCCAAGTTGAAGCCCAGTCTGGGCAATTTAGCAAGGCTCTGTTTCAAGGGAAAAAAAGAAAGGCATATAGCTCAGGGCTAAGGCCCTGAGCATCCTGTATTACAAAGCAAACAAATTATGGCCCAAATTATTTAAAATCATCCTACATATTTACTAAGTGTTCCAGTCTTGTCAAATTCTAATATCATTTCAATTCCTGCCTTTGGTCTTATTTCTGAAATTCAATGTGCCTTTTCTCGCATTGTCTCCGGGTGGTTGTGCTCAAGTATGAACTCTTAGGCCCTTAGACAGCACTTTCTACTTCAGTGTACACTGGGGCCACATCTGACTCTGTTTCCCCTAATCTGACTCTGTTTCCTGTAAGTAAATGCCTTTTGAGTCATCTGAAATTGTCAAACCAGAGCATTCTGGCCAGAACCAAAAAGATTCTGCTTCCCACATAAATGAACACATCTCATGAAAATCCCTTTTTGAATAAGGCCAGAGGACATTTCACTTGCAAATCTGTCTGATCTCTGCCCAAAAATGTGTTTGTGCCTATCTTAAAGTCAGCCTCATCCACTCTCTCAGACTTTACCCAGACCTCAGTTTTAACTTATTCAGATGCAAACTGACAAAAAAAAAATTTGTCTGTAATCTGAGGATTTATGTGCAAGCAGCTCTGTGAGCCAAAGGTGTCTGGCCAGAGAAAAACTGAACGTTAACACTGATGCCAAACCCAGTCCTTTCTCCCCAGCCAGCCCTTTGAATCTCGTGCTAACCTACAGCAGGAGACTCAGGATTTCAGCTTTATTATCTATTCGAGCAAACTTTTCACCTGGCCATCATCTATTCTAGGACACGACATGCCTTTATTGGAGTTATTTTGCTTTGGGCAAATAAAAATACCTGAAAGACTTAAATAGAACATTAAATTAGTTTCACCTGCTTTCCTCAATGCCAGTGGAGTCTTGGAGAAAACAGAGTGAAACGACAGATCTATTTCTGCCTTTTGCAAAACGCATCTGTGTATACAAACCATCCTGATTATCCTTCTGATGAATTAACCCTCTGGGGTACTCAGCTGCCTCTTCCTACAGCTAAATAAGAGTGGCTCTTGCTTTCCGGTTCCCTTAAATCAACGTTTTTCATTGGTAGGAAAAGTTACTGCATTAACAAGCATTTCTTCAACAACAAATAGTAGAACACTGCTGAGTTCCACCTATAGAGCTGTCATTTGGCTAAGCTTGGTGAAGGGTCTACGTGCTACTAAAGAACCGATATCCGTGCAAACACACACACGTGCTTCTACATGCAAAACTGATGCTCATACATATAAACCGCCCAATGAAGCCCAAGGCCAAAGGACGCCTTCATCAAACTACAACCTGAGCTGATCAGCAAAGTCCACATAGCACCTCAAGAATGGCAGATGAGGCAGGGTTCCTGGTTGGGGAAACAAAGGTTCAGAGCTGTACTTAGGGATTCTCCTGCTATAGCCAGAATGTCCTGCATCGAGGGGGTCAGTGAGGAGAACAACGAAGATGCTTTTTATTGGTTGGTTTATTTGGGCAGGATGAAGGACAGGAAAGAGGGGGTATTTGAACATTAGGCAAAATAACAGTAAAGTTTTTTTTGCCTAAATCCTGACAAGGGCCAGTATCATTGGTGATGAAGCACAGCAAAAGGATAACCGTATTTGATATTCTGTTCCTGAGGAGAAAGCACTAATTTGTGAGACACATTACTAGCCACTATGAATTCTATTGGAGGAAGCACATATCTTTGCTGACCCTATGTTTAATTTGAAGTCCAGAAAAACCTGGAAAAAAGTATACTAGTTGCTATTTGCAGCGCTTTGCGCATTATTCAGAGAGTACTTGTGTAGCGACAGTCAAGGTGTTAAGTGCCTTACTGAAGAGCCATTGTGAGCCAGGCACTCTACATTGTTCTTATTTGAACACTAACAATTACTCTATAAACTGAATATCCTAACTTACGTGGTCTAGAATTAAAAGTAGATGTAGCAGGCTTAAGGATTTTACTATAGGGCATGGAGTTAGTATGCAATGGAGCTACAGTTGAAACAAGAGTCTGAGACATTGAACTCTGTCAATTACAAGAAGCTTGTTAAGGGAATCAGTGGTGTGGGGGAGTTCAGATATTCAAGTTGTTATGTTGCAAGTCTTCAAGGTTTCTCAAGATTTTTTAAAGTTTCTATTTTTGCTATGAAATAATCATTAAAATTTTATCTATAAGAATTTAAAAAATTTTAATAGATTATAATAATTGTACATATTGTAGGGTGCATTATAAAGTGTTCACTTGTGTGTTTATTGGGTACTGATGGAATCTGTGTACTTACCATACCTCTCACCTCTGGATGTGCATCAGTTCTTTGTGATGAAAATGTTCAAATTTTCTAGTTAGCTTGAAATACACAATGTTCTTAAATATATTCACCTACTGTGCAATAGACCACAGGAATTTATTCTTCCTTTATAGCTATAACTTTGTATGCATTGGCCAACCTCACCACACCCCTTCCTCCCCACCTCATTCTTATACATCTATGAAATTACCCTTTTTTGATTCTAGATGAGAGATCCTATGATATTTTTACTTCCCTTTCATGGTTTCACTTAAAATATATTGCCCAAGTTCATCTACACTGCCAAAAGTAAGAGTTTCTCTCATTTTTGTGGATGAACAATAGTCCTTTGTGTGTGAGGGTGAGTATATACACATCTGTACATATACACCCACACATATATACGCATATATGCCACATTTTCATTACTCATCTGTTGATACACATTTAGGTTAAATTTATTTATTATTCAAAATCATGACGGTGTCGTGAACACAAGTGCAGCTATCTCTTTGACACAGTAACATCATTTTCTTTGGCTAAATGCTAAGTAGTGGAATTGCTGGGACATATGGTAATTCTATGTGTAAATGCTGTCTTGTTTAACGGAGGTACTAACTTACATTTCCAACAAGATGTAAGTGTTTACCTTACTCCATGTCTTCTCCAGTCCTTGTTATCATTTGTCTTTTTAGTAATAGCCTTTCTAAATGAAGTAAGGTTTCAATTTCAATTTTTGGTGATTAATCATGTTGCATAGTTTTTTATATGCATATCGTCCATTTGTATGCCTTATTTTGAGAAATGTCTATGCCTGGTCTTTGGTCATTTTGAATTAAATTATTCGGGGATTATTTTTTTGTTTTGGCAAACGGAGCTGTTTGCAGATTTGCTATCTCTACATTCTAAATCAGAATGCTGAACGTATAACCTCTGCTTTAGGAACTTGCAGGAGCCTTTTGATGACCAAATGTGTCAAACAATGGTCATCCTTTCTCTACCTTGACATCTTTGAAGAATTTAATGCTCTCAACTGTTTTTCCTTCTTAAAATTCTGCTCTCTGTTCTCAGTCCTAGCCTTATCTCGTCGTTCCCTTCTCCCTTCCTTGTAGTGTTTTCTCAGGAAGAAGAAACCTCTTTTATCTATTGTTAGTGAACAGTGTTCTCCAAATAATCCTTTTTTTTTTTGGTCTTCTTCACATTCCCCTTAGCGAGATTGCTGCTTCACAGTTTCATTTCCTCCTGCAGTTATCTATGTAATCCCCCTCCCTACCAAGATGTTCACATCCTAATATCACCAAACTGCTAACATAGGACCTTATATAGAAAAAAGGAACTTTTCAGATATGATTGAGTGAAAGAGGACCTTTGTGTACAGCTTCTTGAAGTTGCAGATCATTTGCTGGTCCATGGGCTACAGAAGAGGTGTCCTGTTGATGGGGGAGGAACTTGATCTTTATGAAGTCATACTTACTCTACATCCCTATCATCTACCAAGGCTGGAAGGCATGCCAGGGCATTATCCATCAGAAGAAGGCAGCTATCAGGCTGTTGGCTGCCAGAAAGATATTTCTTAACAGTGGGTGCAAACACCCTGTGTAGCCATCCCACGAACAATTGCCTTGTGACTCAAGTTTTCACATTGGCCCTTCACATGACGCATACTCTCGCCTTGTTTATATGCTGTTCTGTAGATGCATGAGGGATCTGGAAATGGTACAACAATGATGGCTTCTTCAGATCAGTGCTTGTGTTCACAAAAGGGTCACTCTTTCCTTCATGAGTTTGTGCCCCAGCAGTGCCTTTTCCACCCAAGTGATATAGGTTCTGTTTAGTATCTTCTTCCAGAAGACACTTATCTCATCCCAGCTGAGCACTTGAGCAACATACTCCTCTGCCTTCATGAATTCTATAAACTCTTTCCTGTAGAGCAGCCTTATCAGAACTGGAAGCCTCACCATGACTTATCACATTGTGGATGCCACTTTTCTTGTGGAATTTAGCAAACCATCCTCAACTAGCTTTAAATTCATCATTTATTACACTTGTAGAGGGGTTTGCTTGCAGCAAATCACTGCGCTATTTCCTGGCTTTTTCACAGATCATAACTTTACTATCTCCTGCTTGATGTTTCTCATTCAAACCTAGTCCCATAATGTTTTCCATTTCTTCTGGCATTTGTGTCTCTGCTTGGTTAACACTGTTTCTCCTTTTGCCACCTCAACTCCTTTGATAGCATCTTTACTCTTCAAAATAGTCAAAATTGTTGACATCACCCTTTTGTATTCTGAGGCCAGAGCAGTCACACAAATACCAGGTTTGTGTTTTTCGACAATTTCCTTCTTTGATTCAAAGGTTATTTTCTGCAAAACCTCTTCTTACCATTCTTGCTCTGCATTTTCTTGTCACCTTCACTATTGCTCTGCACATTGTCAACAACTTTATGACCCTTCTGCACTCTGCTTGGAGCCATGCTGTATTGTAGGTTACTGTACAGTACTATATCTAAAAGTAAACAAAAATCTTCACAACATGTGTGCATAAGTCTGTCTGTGGCCATGATATTGAGAGGAAGCTGTAACCACTTGTCACAGTGGGGAAGATGGACAAGGCTGTGCTGGTCACCTGATGTAGAGTTCACAAATAGAAGCAAAATTTTGCGAACATATCAGTTTGTGAACCAAATGGTCCTTGAACAGAACCATTCATGCATTGGGGTGCCACTGCATTCCTCTGCATTTCACATCTAGGAAACTGTATTCAGTCCTTGACATCTTTTTGTGTGTAGGGGGGCATTAGATGATGTGCTTGTCTAGAGAATGATCAGAAAAGAAGGTAAAGAGATCATATCATTTCTATATGTGAAAATATTGAAAAGTAAAAGAGAGTCGGGGGGCCTAAACTACCAACAGGGTGTGAACTCAAAGGTTTAAATGTAAACCCATACCAGTGGTGCAATTTCACTCACTCAAAGGAAGAACTGCTATGGTTATTTCGTGGTTAACCAATTATTAGCCACATAAAATAGCTTATTCAAGAACAGAAATATTGGTGTTATTGTTAAGAATAAACTAATACCACAGCTCCAGAGGGGAGTACTACGCAGTGGAGATAATAAAAGGATTTTCTTTGATTTGCACTCTTCTTCTGCAAGTTCTTTGTAGGCATGTAAGCCTGTGAGTAATATTATCTCTCACAGTCCTACTTCTCTTCTTTGTATATTTCGTATAATATTTTAAATTGGTAGGGTTTTTTGCAAGGATAACTTAAATAATGCATGAAAGCACTTAGCAAATGGCCTAGCATGCATCAATTTTCCATAAAGGATGGCATTATTAGAAATAGGAAAATTGGATGATATATTAATCTCTATAACCTCTGAGACATTTTTACAATCTATTTCCAACAACACAGCCAAACAGATAACAAGGGGGGGGGACTTAGCTTTCAAAAGAATGATGAAATGTGAAGAATACAGCTGGCATGCTTGAACATGTAGGTATGAGAAAATAGCAACATTCAGGTTACTCCCTAGGTCCAGAATTTAAAGAAGTGACACCAGAGTGGTTAAGGCTTAGCTTTAAGAGCATATGTTCATCTCATTCACCAAGGACATTGTGCTTCAGTGTCATCAAAATAACAGGATAATATTGGGCTCAAAAGGGATGGACAGAAAGAAGTGAGAGCTTGATAACCAGAATCCCTGATGTAAAGAGTGAGACATTCAGGGCCAACATAAAGAGAAGGGGGAAAGAAGTTTGGCTGTCATAACTCAGAATACCAGGGGGACAGACATAGGTATTTTTCTTTAGAGAAGTTATAAACTCACATTTGACTCTATTTAGTCAGGTTCATGACTCAAGACCCACCACACTGAGTATTTACATAAGAAGAGCTTGAGTAATGCAGACAAATTAGGTCACATTGAGTCAAACGCACTTAAGAGTCTCCTAAGTAAACACTAACCAACTTGAGCTCAGACTACAAAAGTAAAAAAAAAAAAAAACACCATTAATATTTATTTTTAAAAAGATATAGTAAAAATATATAAAAGATTAGAAAAAATATACCACCATTAATGAGTAGGCAGAAACTATTCTCAGTAATATTACATCTAAAAAAAATCATTGACAATAAAATTGAGTAAAATTTCAAGCTAATTGCATTTACAATTATTAAATAAAATAACACTAGTTATCCACACACAGAAGAATGAATCTAGATCCATCTATCTTACCCTGTACTAAAATCAAATCAAAATATATCAAAGATCTATGTAATGAAATATAAAAAATGAATCTTCTGTAAAAAAAAAAAAACAGATAATCTTGAAGACACAAGCAGAAGCAGGGTTTTTCTGAACAGAAACACAATTGCATAAGAAATAGCACCAAGAATAGACAAAGGGGATTATATCAAATGAAAAGGTGCACATCAAAGGAAACAACCAACAGAGTGAAGCGACAATCTCATGAATGGGAAAATAATTTTTTCAGCTTTTCCTTTGACAAAGAATTAATATCTAGAAAGCACAAAGAACTCCAAAATAAAATGAGATCCCCAAAATAAAAGATCCACTCAAGAATTAGGCAACTGAAATAACCAGACACTTCTCAAGTACATAAAAAAGTAGTCATCATCATTGCCCATTAAAGAAATGCAAATCAAGACAACATGGTCATCCATTTTACTCCAGAAGGAATGGCTTTAAGAACTTAAGAACAGTAAACAATGGCCAGATTATGGGGGGGAAGGAACCCTTCTATATTGTGGGTGGGAATGTAAACCAGTACAACCACTATAGAAATCAGCACAGGAGATGCCTCAGAGAAACCAAAACTAGAAATTCCATTTCATCCAACTATATCTCTTCTGGGTATATTCCTGAAAGGGTTAAGATCATCATATTACAGTGATAAGTGCATAACCATAGTAGCTAAATCTTGGAAATGGTCTAGTGGCCCATCAACAGATGAATGGATATAGAAAATGTGGTCTCTATGCGATGCACAATGAGGTAGAACTCAGCAGTGAAGAAGGGTAAATTGAAGTCATTTCTAGGACAGGTGATGCACCTTGAAACCATAACACAAAGTGTAATAAATCAGACATGGGAGGTTGTATGTCGCATATTTTCTCTGATATGAAAAAGCTAAAATGTACATAATTTAAAGAGAAAAATAAACTATAAATGATGAAAAACAGAAAGGTAGACTTTGTTGAAATTAGAAGATCTTGGGCTGGGGATATAGCTCAATGGAATAAGCGCCTGCCTAGCAAGCACAGGGTCCTGAGTTCAATCCCCAGTACCGCAAAAAAAAAAAAAAAAAAAAAAAAAAAGAAATTAGAAGATCTTGAAATGGAGGAAGACAGGTAGGAGGGCAAAGAGGGGAAAGAGAACAAAAATGGACCAAGACGTGATTTGTGTATACACTGGCTCTCCAGGGTCGCTGTAATTATTATGTATTGGAAAATTGTACTAATAAAGAAGAAACAAAATATTAGGAAAAGCCAACTGTTAAAGTGATAAGCGCACTTCAGAAAGCAACTGGTAGCATTTCTTGAAATAAAAACTAATGTCTTTGGAGTTTTAAACCATAAATCTTTAGTTGTAGTAATTGTAGATTGAATTTAGAGATTGTACCCCGAGTAATCCATTGAAAGGTACAAAGAGACAAATATGAGATTAAGAGACAGATACTACAAGGAGAATAAATTGCCTGAGAATTTTTCAGCATATGTAAAATAATAAATATACTTAGTTTCAGGAAATACACTATGTTCCAAGTTAAAGAAGTAAAACTAGATCCGTATCATGACAAGTACTGAAATTAAATAACACCATTAAAAATTTTCAAAACTGTAAGAAAATTACTGTGTTCATTTTCTAATACTAAAAAATTGCCACACACTCCAGAATTGGAGCCTTGGGCAATATATAATCCCACAGCTTTCATGCTTAGTAGTCTGGGCATGACAGACTCTATTATCTGGTCAGACCTCACAGGAATGCAATCACTTTGTCAGCATGGTGATCTTCTCATCTGGGTCTTGTATTCTTCATAGAATTCACTTCCTCACAGCTGTAGGATTGAGGAGCTGGACTCTGCTGTTCCATTCTTGCCTCATAGGCAATTTGCAGCTCGACTTCCTGTTTCTTTAAAGCTAACATAAGATTCTGCTGGTACTACCAGAATTTTCTCTCTTCAGGAAGGTTCCACTCTACATGTAGGAATTTTCTCATTTAATCACACAGGACAGAGTCTCCCTTTGTTTTACTTTAAACATTTATAAAATCTCTACATCTTTGCCAAATAATGGGCGTGTCATCCCATCTCTGTCATGTGGAGGCAAGCTGTTAGGCAGGGTAAACATAGGAAGGTCGAAAATTTGAAGGCCATCCTAGAATTCTGTCTCTCACACCTAGATTTTTCTGGAATAGAATTACTTTTATTTTGAGAGAAGCTATCATTATAGCAACCATACATAGAAGCCATAAGACGAGATAATATTTCAAAACACTGAAAGGAAGTAACTGTCAATATAAACTTATAGGGAAATATGAAAAAATTTACCCAATAATTCTCACTATTGTAAATTATAAAAGCATTATTTTGAAAAGGGAATTAAGCACTGAAGGAAGAGCTAAAATACACAAAACAAAGAGAAGCAATGAAACTGTGAAACACATGGGGTAAATCTAAAAATTATTGGCTCCAGCTCCCGCCCTGAAATCTCATTGTGAACACGGAGAGACTAGGTGGCGGGAGTAATCAACAAATTCTTCTGTCAATAATGGGACAATTATACAGACTTCAGGACTCACTCCACACTATTAACAACATGAAGAGGACCTACTTACAGCTTACACATATGAACTTTACAAGAACCCATAGCAACACGTTTGATGAAGAGCAGCAGACCTGGAGTACAGGCAATGGCTGTGGGTGCGGACGGCTCTGCAGGCCTGGGTGGCCCCTCCAGCTGTGGGCAGCTTTATGGGCCCAGGCGGCCCCACCGGGGGTTGACAAGTGACGCCATAGAGGGCGAACAGAACCCACTCACCTCCGCCCCCACCCTATGCAGTATGATGGCGGGGAGGAGACAGGCGGTCCGTGATGAGTATGGTTGCTTTTCTACCCCAAACAGGACAGCTTGTATAGTATGGTCTGAGGCAGCGATGTCTCCTCCCAAGGTGACAGTTCAGAAGTATGTGGTAGAGCAACGGAGATGAGGGAGGAAAGAATTTGAATTTTCAAGCGAGCCACCACCAGTATAAAGAGTAATAAGTGGGAAAGTAACATTAGGTAAGTTAGCATTCACAGATAATTCCCTTCTATATTCTGTGTAATTTTGTAGTTCTTTAATTGTCTATGTGTCGGTGTGAGTGGCTGCCAGTGGGGAGCAGTGGGGGGCATCAGCAGCGACCCCAGAGCCACAGCAAATCCCAGGGATCCAGCCAAGGAGCAAATGGGAACTGGGGCACAACAATAAGAGAGAGCTGCAGATGGAGGTGGATCACACGGCCCCAAGCCCTTCTCGCTCCAGCATCAGGCAGGAAGCATGAACTGAGTTACTGGGCTTCGGCTCCCGCCCTGAACTCTTTCTGGGAGCACCTGGAGTCTCGGGGGCTTGGGCAAGCACCTCCTGTTCTTGGCAACAATGGGATGAACCCACAGATTTAAGGACTCACCCCGAACTATTAATGTGAGCACCAAGAGGGTCTCCTTACAGCTAGCACATATGAACCTTGCATGAACCCATAGCGACGGATTAGATGAAAAGCAGCAGACTAGGAGAATGAAAAACAACAACATACTCCATACAGCAGATGCGAGAAAAATCCTCCAACTCTATTCTAAAACTAATCTTTAGTCTCAGTTCATACCCTGAACTAACACAGTGAGAATGGGCCAGAGAGATTTCAAGCCCTTATACCAAGCATCGTAAGTTCATCCGGTGCCCAGCTGGAAGGGGTGGGGAATGGTAATGATGGAGATCAAAGGAGGTGGGAGTAGAAGAAAGGGCCTCTGGCATCAAGGCAGCAAGACAGAGCCAAATGGGTCACTGAGGGTGCCCCAACGGGGGCACCTGCCCTGCGGCTGCTCTGCTGAGGGCCCTATGGCTGCTCCACTGTGGGCCCCGTGGATGCTCCGCTGTGGGCCCCGCAGATGCTCTGCTATGGGCCCCGCGGCTGCTCTGCAGTGGGCACACAGCTGCTCCACCGTGGGCTCCGCTGAGGGCACCTCACGGACTGGACCCGCCCCCACCCATAGCATGGTGACGGGGTGGAGCCAGGCGGTCTGCTGTGAGCATATGTGCTTTTCCACCTCCGACCATGGCAGTTTGTATACACCCATGTATGTTATAGTTTAGTTTGAGGCAGCTATATCTCTTCCCAAGGTGAGAGTCCAGAGGTATAGATAAACCCAGGAGTACAGTTATTATCACAGGGAAGATGACTAATTGGTGGGGCAATGGAGATGAGGGCCGAGAAAAATTGAATGATCAATTGGGCCATCATCTGTGTAACTGAGTAACAAAGGTGAAGGTAACATTATGTTGGACAGCATCCAGAGCTAATTCCCTTCTATGTTTTCTGTAATTCTGTATTTCCTCAATCGTTTTTGTATTAACAGAAGTGAAGATAACTATTTATACAGCATTCTGTGCAAATTCCCTACTATCTTCTCTTTAATGTTTTTGTGTTAACTAATGTGAAGATAACATTATGTATTACAACATCCAGTGCTAATTCCCTTCTATATACTGTATAATTTTGTCATATGTCTCCATTCTTTTGTCTTTAAAATAAAAAAAATAAATTCATGAAACAGAAAGGAGATTGTTAGAATAAAATTCAAGTTTCTGAGTTTAGGTCAAAGTATGTCCTATTTGCTTTAAGCTCCTTAAAAATACATATACATGTTAAAACTCTTAACCTATAATAAAATTTGACCATATTACTTCTAAATAATGAAAACAGAAAAATAAAGAGTGCAAAGAATTCTAAGGAAGACTTTAAATGGGAGAATTTAAAAAGTGATAAAAATATCAAGAAAACAGGAGCCACAGCATGATATTTAATCTCTAGATTATAGAACCAGCTTGCTGGCTGACTTGCAGTAAATTTGTTAAAATTAAGATAATCAAGTATTGACCAGGTACAGGTTGAAATTTCTCAGAAAGGCCCATCCTGTAGGAATAGTCATCAGATGCCTCAGGGAGACTTAGTAACTGCTTAGACAAGTGGGCTTGGAATCCTCTGCGATCAGAGGCCTGGTACTACCAGAGTTTTCTCTAATGGGACTGCATGGAGAGACCTAAGGTCTAATTAGTTTGGGTTGCAGTTGTTTCTCTACCATAGATCTTCTCAAACCTTTCAGTAAAGTGATAGACATCATAAGCTCATAAAACATGGGAGACCATAAAATGCATTTACCAAAGTGACTTACCCATGTATCCTATATGTGTATGCATGTTGTGTGTGTGTGTGTGTGTGTATGTGTGTATGTATTTCTACTAAGTATGCCAAAAGTCTATTGCAACATCAAATACTTTTTTAGATAATTCAGGAACCAGTTTGAAACAACAATGAATCATTAAAAATTTACTAACACTAACTTGAAATGAGATTGGAGAAAGAAATGTTACTTCACTCAAAGCCCTTGGGAAGCAGGCCCCATGAATTTGCACCCCAAGAGCAAAGAACTTTTGACACTATGTAGTTTTCATTTACCAGAAACCAGTGTTCTATAAATATAAACACTGAACAACTGATTGAATATTCATAGATTATTCAAATAAGCAAATATTTAAATGAACAAGCACACCAGCTAATTTTATAGTATTATTTTCTGCTTCATCTTAGAATAAAGAATAATCTTGTCTTAGTCTTCTCATGGAATTGCACGTCTATATCGCATGTGACCTTCCGCGCTTGTAAACATTTTGGTAAACTGTTGATATATTAGAAAGCATTTTTTTCATAAATAAAATATTTGCCTTTCCTTGAGAAACTTTACAGAGCAGTGCTTTAGCCTCCTGCAGTTGGCTTGGAGCAGAGCCCTCCCACTGGTTTGGAAACAGGAAGAAGTTAGCATTAACCCTAGCACATAGTGCGCCTTCATAAATATTCGCTGCAGTGTCTGCTCTTGTTGCCAGCTGAATTAACTTGGAGCCTCTTTGAATCTCTGCCCCTTCATCTGTAAAAGGAAGATAATAACAATAAACCCCCCGCCAAGGCGCTGTGATGATGAAAGGAGTTTTGCAAGAGCACCTGGTGTGGTGTCTGCCGCAGAAGTCGCTCCCTTTCTGTGCAGAGGCCTCACTTGACTGCAGTTGTGGACCAGTAGTTATCAGCTGTGCAATACAATCTATTTGCGAGGAAATGCTGGAAAAAGGAGGTGCGGGCTTAGGAGTGAACAAACTTGTGTTCAAAATGTAGCTTCTAACATTCCTGAAGTAAACTGCTTAGGGTTTTGATGAATAGGAAATTGAGCGTGTGTGTATTAATTTGTGTACATACACAGACAAACACAAGTATAGTTAACATTTATTAATTAGCATATATACATTTAATAAATGAGAAATTGGTATGCATGTACTCTTAGGGATCACTACATTTGGGTTTATGTCTCCATCACCTGGGCCTAGGTCTTATACTGATTTCATTGTCTGGAATTTTAATCCATGTGAACCAATATCTACAATATAACCGGAAAAAATATCCTTTTTCATCACCAGTTCTTAATCCTCTCCCATCTGTGATCAGAAATGGATCACAGATACTTTACCTTTTCCTACTATGGTGTAAAGAATAGTGCGTATGAGTAAGTGACCAGCCCATGGAACTGCACACCTGTTATTCCACCTACTCCATAGGCTGAGGCAGGAGGATCACAAGTTTGAAGCCAGGGTGAACAAATTAGCAAGACTCTGTCTAAAAGTAAAATTTTAAAGGACTAGAACTGTTACCTGGCATGCAATAGGCTCTGTGTTTAATATCTATCTCCAAATGGAAAAGTGTACGGGAGTTGTCTGTGGCTGACGGAGTTGCCTCATTTGCTTGATATCAGGCTGTATCTCTCGTACTGTGTGACTTCGGACAAGTCCTTTTGCATCAGCAAAGGGAGAAAAGCGCTTTTCACCATGTTGTCCTCTCCTCCTGAGAAGCCCTTCCTAACTTGGTTGTTCCTTTCCTTGTGCAAAGAGGGGCAACAGGCAGGGGGAGCCCTCAGGGCTGACCAAGGGTATGTTTTATTTGTGTTGAACAGAGAGGGCTTCTGAAGTTCCACAAGTGATGTACACTAACCTTGTGCCCTACTATGGAGTAGGTAAAAAGACAGGAAGGAAGAGCTTTTGTATCCTCAAGGCACTTGGGGGAAGGTAAACAAAATTGTATATATCACCAAGACTGACATGCTGTCTTGGTTACTTTTCTCTCGTTGCTGAGACAAAATACCCAGCACCCAACATGAAGGAAGGAAAGGTTTATTTAGCTTACAGTTCGTGGAGGTCTCAATCCTTACTTAGCTGGTTCAGAGGCAGAGTGGCATATGCAGAGGGCAAACTGTTCAAGGCAGCAGAGCACAGCAAAAGAAACCAGCAAAAAGGGAGGAATGGCTGCAAGCAGCCTCCCTTTCTCTTACATTGTAAACAGGCTACCCCCACCCGGGGGGTATAGCTCTCACACAGTGTCCATGCCACAGGCTCAGGATGTGCACAAAAAGTAAGCACCTTGGCTTCCTGCTGAATCACTCAGCCAAACCTCTAGACTCCCTAAGTTGACACAATGTATCAACCATAACACATGCTTTGCAGGACTCTTGGACTTCCTCTTACCTGCTAGTGTCTTCTTTATCATAATTGCATGTTGCCTAAAATTCCCGTGGACAGCCTTTTGGTTTAAACTGGTAGCATGTAAGTTACCAGGTTCCATACAGAACAATTATGACTCACTGATGCTCTAAACAGATTAGTGGCCAACTCTTCCTTAGGATCACAGAACATTGATTTAAGAGTAACAGACCTGGGATACAAGGATGGGATACAAGACAGTCACAAGTATGAAGTCCTGGAGAGCAGAGAAGAGTGCTGAGAGGGCCCATCCTAAGAAGCAAACAAAGTTACAGAAGCTGCTCTGCTGGAGAAATGAGGGTAGCTAAGGAGGGTATGCCTTAAAGGCTTGTAAGGATTTGTAAACACTAAGAATTTGGAAGACAGAGTAACCAAGGAAACAAAGATGAACTAGAGCTTTCCATTAACTGTAGGACTGCTGTACCATCTTGCAGACTGTGACGGTCACAAAACCCTACAATTTATACAGTTTTAACAACTGCACTGTTGTTATGGGTGATACATTCTGTCAACTTGGGGAGTCTAGAGCTTTGGCTGAGTGACTCAGCAGGAAACCGGGGTGCTTACTTTGTACACATCCTGAGCCTGTGGAAGAGGAGGGCATGGAGACTGTGTGAGAGCTCCATGCCCCCTGGGTGGGGATAGGCTGTTTACAGTGTAAGGGTAGGAAAGAGGCTGCTTGCAGCTATTCCTCCCTTTTGCTTGTGTCTTTTTCTCTGCTCTGCTGCCCTGAACAGTTTGCCCTCTGCCATGTGCCACTCTGCCTCAGAACCAGCCAAGTATGGACTGAAATCTCCACAAACTGTAAGCTAAATAAACCTTTCCTTCCTTCATTTTGGGTGTTGGGTGTTTTGTCTCAGCAACAAGAGAAAAGTAACCAAGACAATTGTATTTATATGCCTCCCTCCAAGACAGACCTCTGAGCTGAACTGAAAGAGGGGAGGGTCACGGAAATTCACCACAGTTGTAGGTAGGAAACTTTCTCTGGTAAGAAGCACTCAGGGAGCAGTCAGCACCAATGAGAACAAGGAGGAAGGACAGTGTAGATGTGCCCCACCCTGTTTCATCTCACTCCACTGGAACAGCCAGGGACAGAAAGGCAGATCCGCCAGTGACCATAAGGAGTAATGGCTCAAGTAGGTCCTCGAATCTTCAGTCTTTTTCCCCAAAACTGACTACAGATGGGGGAAAGAAACCTCTTTCTTTTCCTCTATTCAGACCCCCAGATGAGATCCTTCCAAGGCACTGTGCAAATATAAATCATCAGTATTCAGGAATACTGCTATGGGAGGCTCGTATGATTTAGATGTAAAATGTCCTCTAAATGTCTCATGTCTTTGAAAGGTGGTTGGATCAGGGGGCCGCTATGATTAACAGGGGATCCATCCAGATCATCTGCAGATGAACACGCTGTTGGAAAGTGGGGCCTGATGAGAGGCATGACATGGAAAGGTTTCACGTGGAGAACTGTGTTTCTGTCCCTATTCCTCCGTTTTCTCTCTGCTTCACAGCTGTCATAAATGCCAGGCTTTCCTCAGCATACCTTTCCTTCATGTGTTTCTTCTTGGGGTCAGCTGATTTTGGACTGAACCCACAGAAACCTAAGCCAAACTAAACCTAAGCCTAAGCATTTAAATCGCAAGTGTTGAGTATTTTGTCACAAGAAAATGATTGATACAGTAGCCTTCTACTCTTACTTGAGCAGATGGCTTATTTTTGTGGAATAGTAGATCTCACTTCTTGAGGCATTAACTTCACTGTCTGCCATACAAGAATATAAAGTCACTTTCAATGTCATTGTTCTCTAATTAACTTAAGAAATAATTATCTACTCTAAAAGTTTCCCACATAAAACTACATACCATACTCCAGACCTCTATCTCAGGGTTTTCTTTCTATACTTCTATAGCAAATACATCTATAGCTATACTATTTCTGTGTTTCTATTGATGTATTTTCCTATGCATGAATTTATTTACATCTCGGCATAACTTCTGTGTATGCTTGCTTTCATACTCACAGCCGGATCACTCTTTTACCTACAGGGTATATTCAAACAAATATATTTTTTCTCTGTTATCAACTTTTGATCTCTTTCTGAAAGGCATGGCAGTCTCTGCCCAGGGCTTAACGGATCATTGTCTTTATTGTCTTTTTAGTAAAAGAAACTGAACAATCAGTTGACTCACAAGATACCCACCTATTGAAGGTTTATAACTTCTCTTTTGACCATGGAGGTTATCTTGCTCCTCGCTACTACCAGGGCACTGTTAGCTTTCTCACTCACTGCCGTAGGGTCTGTAGGGTTTCAGGAGGTATGAAACTATTTACCTGTTGATAAATCAATACCCTTCTTTTAAAATGTTTCTTTTTAAAATGCAACAAAGCAAAGATGACTTTTTATTTGAAAATCATCTTTGCTCACAGCTGGCTTGACTTACTTTTATTTTATTTTCTTAAAGGAACCTACATAGGCAGATGTGTGTGTGTGTGTGTGTGTGTGTGTAACAGAGACAGACAGACAACACTAGTGAGCGAGAGACTGTGTATGTATTTTGCTGACTGGGTAAGAGTTTGTGTGGTTATGTGTATGCTTGTATATGACTGTCTAGTGCTATGTGTTTCTGAATATGTCGGTATAGTTCTATACTTCTTGTTTCAGAAACACACCAAAAATGTAGGACTATCTCATTTTTCTCTACATAACCAGGTACTGTTTTTTCAATTATCTCACCAACCACCAACAGTGTAAATACGCAGAACAAAACTTCCCCTTCCAAGAGATTGTTGGAGAAAGAAGGTCATAACAAAGAAGTATTGGTTTGTGCACTTCTGTGTCAACACTCTGCAAGGTCAACCAATGAATCAATGGACATCTTTTTGTATCTTAAAATGTGTTTGCGGTCATGACTGAAGTTAGAGAACCTTACATTATGATGCTTACCCAAGTCTGATCTCATTTTTTCTAATAATAAAAAAGGAGAAAGTTAAATTACATTAAATTTCCAACTTTTCGTATAAGTTCTGTCATGAAACTTCCTTTCTGAGGCAATTCAGTAATTTCATCAGCTTTCATTCACATTCCTATCACCACCATTTATCTGCCTGACCTTTTAAACATCTTTCTTCCAACTTGTGTTCTAGCCCACTATCCTGAGGCTGAACATACAACTGTCCTAGTCACTTTCTTGTCCCTGGTACAAAATATTCAGCACCCACATTTAAAGGAGGAGAGTTATATTTTGGGTCATGGGATTGTCTGGCTCCAAGGCAGAAAAGGGATTGGGGAGGGTCTTAGTGGAATAAATGGTGCTCAAACCATGGTAGACAGGAGGCAGAGAGAGAAGGGCAGAGCTGAGGACAAAAAGCTACCTTTCCCAGTCACGTTCCAAGTAGCCCACCTTTTCCAACTTGGCCTAAACTCCTGACAGCACGTTCAACTATGAACCCATATTGAGCTAATTCATTCATGCACAGGGCTCCCTCATGATCCAGTCACCTACAAAACTTCTGCCTCTGAACGCATAAGACTTTTCTAGAATAAACCATATCCATAGCCTATTGTTCTAAAATACAGCTGCATGTCCTTAAAGCAATATACAATGTCTTCCACTTGAGATTCAAAGCTGTCCATAATCCAGTCCCAAGGCTACTTGCCAGCTTTACATTTCTTTCTGAACTCTTGCATCCTAATCCATATAAACAATAAGGACAGCAACCATCTTTGCAGGACTGAGCTTTCCTGTGATGCAGAACTTAGCTTTAGCATGAAAGTCTTGAGCAAACTGATGAGTGTGGGAGGCGCACACCCTCCATTAAAATGTGGCCCTGTGTTTTCAGAGATTTGACAAAGGGATGCATCCAGCCCACACCTGCTCCCTCAGCCCTTTAGCAGCTTCATGAGCAGATTCTATCCTAAACTGCTATTTTTCTCAGAGCCTCCTGCCATTGCTCATCTTCTCATGATGTGGTGAGTCAGAGCGCTCTCTCTCTCTACCTGGATGCACTGCAGACTTTCTACACAGGCCCTTACTGCTGTACTGAAGCCTCTCGTTTGGTGTCAGAGTGTCTTCTTAGGAGAGATGAAAGCCCTGATCTGACCCATGCAGAAAATCAAACAGCCTCCCCACACACAGGAGGTCAGCTTTCATCAGTAAGAAGTTCTTTATTCTTATAGAAAGAATAATTAATGCTCCAGTGTGGAAGATTCATATTGGGCAACAATATACTCTGTAGAATCCTCACCATCAACAGCAAATGAAATGTTTGTCCTAAACTTGAATGGCTATACAGCTCTTCTGGTGGCTATCCCAATACAAAACAAAATTTTTTATTTTAAAGCAACTTTTAAAACTCGAAAGTCTGCTAGAAACATTTAAACATCATTTTAAAAATGCCATTGCTAGTTACCTCACCGCAAATACTTACCTGGTACATATGAATATATGTTTCTATTTATGTATTCATGTTATGACATCTCTTTTTCTCCCAGTAGTGATGCATAATAGAGAATTTATAAATGTCTGCGTGTGTGCATGTTTTCTTCCCATTTCTCTTAATCTTTTGCTTTCTCCATTTATTTTGCCAGATTTCCAACTAAATAGCTCAAAACGGGAAGACATGAAAAATAGCAGAAAGAACAAAATAAATTAACTCTTCACTCTCAAGTTTCAGAATAAGTACTGTATGTGAAGTTCACAAAAAGGGACAATACTTGAGCTGAAGTGTGCATGCCCTTTGAAGGTTCTCACACTCAGATTCCTAAGGATTAGCCATAAAATAGCTTGGGGAAGAACAGAATGAGAAGCAGTTCAGGGTGTTCTAACTCTCCCTGGGGAAAGCATCTAAAAAGGAGAGGACAGCCAAAGGAGGAAAGAGGATTGACACTGGGAGATCCTGTGAAGGGCCCTATGCTCTATACAGTGCCTGATTAGAGCCACAGGGGACAGAAGATGTTGAAGGGCCTGGGTATGTGTGGGAAGCCCAGAGAAGCAGCAGCACATTAAAGAGAACTCCAGTAGTTACAAAATTCTGTCAGAAAATGTCTCACATGCCATTATGTTTCAGGAGTGGAAAAATAGGGTCTGCGTAGATAGCTCAGCAGCACGGCACCTGCTTGGTGAGCCTGAGGTCAGGAGTTTGATTCCCAGTACCAAGAAAATAAAAGAGTAGAAAAAAGAGAAGTGACCATGAGAAGCAGGCACAGGCACAGGCAGCTTTCAGTGTCAAGTTCTTTATAGGATCACATATGCTCAATAGAAGAGTCAAATATATCACCTGAACTTAGAAAGAAGCCATGAAGTAAACCTCTAGGTTAGGGCCATGTAATTTCCCAATGAGCAAAGACTTAAGAGACTGTAGAAATAAGATAGATACAGAAGCAGGTACAAACCAACATTCTTGGGCTCTGAGCCTCAAGCTCTTTCCACCACACCACTCGGTCTAACCAACACTTTTCTTTTTGGACTCAAACGTGCATTTCTCTTTTCTCCCAGTCCCAGTAGTAGCAAATCACTCATAGACTGTGAAAGTGCTTGTTAGTCAGAGGCACCGTTATTAGGTATATTGTGAAAGTAAATAGGACAATGGATAATGCACAGAGGGACCAATACCTAGCTCAGGCATGGAAAATCCATATGCTGGGGTAGTATAAAAGCTCATATCTTTTGTAGTGAAAAAATAATCAATCTCTTTTATATGGGCAGAAGGAGATCACATGTAATAAATCTGCCTTAAGATGCCCTTTAGTCCCTTGGTGTTTGAGAGTGCATTGTGATGGCACATTACTTTCTGTTGCTGGCAGATTGAATCCTCTACCATGGCAGTTACCTGTACAGGAAGAAGTTCATGCTTTTGAGCCTGTGTTTTCCCTTTTTCACTGTGACCATAGCCACTTTCATTCATGAATTCACTGTGCAAATGTGAATGAAAGAAATAGAGGTTTAATAATAGCCACAAAGAACAGTGTCTGGTATACAAGATTACTGAGAGTCACAATAACTATGGGAGGCATTAACTTGGAAACAAACACTCTTGTCCAAGTTATGGACAACTTTAACATATGCCTAGAATCCAAACACTTGGGAGGATCACCATGAGTTGAAGGTCAACCTTAACTACATGGTGAGACCCTGTCTCAAAAAGCCAAAATATATATATATATATATATATATATATATATATATACATATATATATCCATGAATATCTTCCCAAAACCTCCTTGTCAATAATCTTTCACTATTTTGAATAATTTTAAGCCTGTGACTACTTCTCTAAACCATTATCTACTCCAGACCATGATATTAAGTTATATCCACTTCAGTAGTCTTTTCTTTCAAAGAGAGGGGTTAGGCACATTAGCTTTCATATTTTTTGCTAAATATTCGTGTCTCTCAAGCTGTAAAGGGTTAATCCTTCGGAGGATCATACAGAGTGAATGTACCTTGGCTGATGCTAACATTTTAGATCGAATCATCTCTAAATAAAGCCGTACACATTCCTGAAGTCTATTACTAGTAGCAGGTCATGGTTTGGATAAATGTGATGCTGTAGTCACAGAAATGGACACACTGAAAATGTTAATCACATGATCCTGCCTTTCAGACCTTTGGGACATGCTTAGGCCCAGTTCTATATATCTCAGACCCTGTTTGCCTTTCACCAATACCTGGTAGCAGCTAAGAAAACATATATGGTTACTTGAGCAAAGGTATCAGTCAGAGCTCAGCTAGGAGAACTAGCAGGGTATATGTACATGCCTACACATGTGCAGGCAGAGATAGCGATAAAGATACATATAGAGAGACAGAGAGACATACTGATGTTTCTCAAGGGAAAAAGTAGCTACTCGTATTGCCAGGGGATCCCCACAAAAGTTTGGATACTGAGAATGCAGATGCTTCATTTTGTAGGATGGAATTATGTCTAAATAAACTAATTGTAAATTGAAAATATCGTAAGGCAAAAATGCATTTAATTCAATTTTCCAGACATCGCAGCTCAGCACCATAGTACACTGTAGAGTGTCAGCAGTTGACCATCATGATTGTGTCTGACGCAAAGCTGTGGCTTGCTGCTCCCCAGCAGTGTGAGAATATAAGACTACACATCACCAGAATAGAAAAAGATCAAAATTTAAGGGAGTATATACTGAATGACTATTGCTTTCAAACCATTATAAGGTAAAAAAAAAAAAAAAAAAAAATGAAGTGCTAGTATCATAAACCAACGGTCATCTGAATGAGACTTGAAGGTGGTCATAGAAACTAAACTTGATCGCAGTCTTGCTTTATGCTGTCTCACTCAATTAGAAGCAATAACTCATCCTACTATCATTACATCCTACATAATTTTCATCAAGCCTTGACTTTGTCTTTAGTATATATCTTCCCATGATGCAGGTGCTAATTTAATAACTTTCACCATAAAGTGTCACAGACTATCAGTGCTTTGATCTCTATTGCTAAGTAGACCACCCTAGCTTCAATCCACCTATGCGAGATAAAGTTTTCACATTTCTTGGTTGCCTCCTGCCTACAATATTTTTATAAACCATCCTTTTACCTTTCAAGGCTATTAGTTGTAGGTGCCATAATCTCCTGCATTTGGATTAGGCAGAAGGGTTTATGATAAAATCTTACAGAATTTCTAGGAGTCTTTATATTCGACGATAGGATCAAAACGAAAAAGTTTTAGCAAAATGAGACATTTTAAACAAAAACTCAGGTCAAGGATATAGCTCAGCAATACAAGTGCCTACCTGGCAAGTACAAGGTCCTGAGTTCAATTCCTGGTACCAATAATAATAATAATAATAATAATAATAATAATAATAAAACAAAACAAACAAAAACTCACTTCTGGTGTATGATGACATCTCTGCCACCCATATCCTCAAAAGAGTCTCTCTTTATGCTCAGGGCTGCTTCATATGACCAGTTTCCTCTTTCTATGTCTTAGATGATGCTTTTGCTTCCTGGAATTTAGGTCACACACAGAAGTCTTGCTGAAAACTTTTAGCTTTCTAATGACTATCTATGGGTTGAAATATACACTAAATGTGACAGCTGGCATTGACTGAACTAATTTGCCCAATGTAGGTAAAATGACTTACCTATAAAAGAGGTTTTGCAAGCAGAAATCTGTCACACATAGTTATATTAATATTAAATATTTTTAGATAGATGTCTTAATGTTAAAAATTATTGGATAGAAGCTCTCTAAGAAGTCCTCTCAATACCTTAGATGACATTTGGTTAAATTTATTACTGTCCTATGTGATACTACAGCAATTTCTTTTTTTGGTACTGGGAATCAAACTCATGACCTCAGGCTTGACAGGCAAGTGCTTCTGCTGCTGAGCTATATCCCCAGCTTTGTCCTATGTGATACTAGATATTAGCACCCAAGACATATATATTGCATAGAGCATTTTCCCTCCCTGCCATTATTTCAAATCCTTTAAAGGCTGCAGATTGGAATTCTCTTATGCTTCATAGTGTTATGAAGGGCACATTTGCAACTTGATAGGAAGAGCAAGATGTCCAGGTTTAAGTTCTGATTAACCTGTGTGTGTAGATGTATCATCATGATAAGTACTATGCTCACTTTACAGTCCAAGGTTGAAAGAGGAAGACATTTGTCCTGTAGCCTCCATCAAGGGCACCCCCCAAATGGTCTAAAACCTCCTTCCAGGGCCCACTTCTTACCAATTCCCACCACCACCTGGTAGTGTCAAGCTGAGGACTAGATCTTTAACACATGGTCCAATGAAGAACCTTCTAGATTCAAACTACGGGAAATGCTCCCTTCTCTGATTTTAAAGTTTGTTTCCTGTACTACAGATACTTACAAATAAGGTAACATTTTAAAATAATTGAGCAGTTGTAGTAGTTATAAAATGTTATGAACTGTAAGGTTTGATGCTCTGCTATCATATACATTACAAAAGAACTTCAAAGAGTGAATAACATCCAACAGGTACAATAGTTACTATGGAAGGGAAAGAAACTGCTCAAAGGGAAGGAACAACTGGGATGAGAGAAAGGAGAAAAGAGAGAGGAAATGGAAAATATATATGTATATACACAGGATAGCTGGGATAATTATACTGCTGATTTCTACTGAAATCTATTGAAACAGTTAATGCTTAAATTTGTTTTTCTTCTTTTTAAGTTTTTGACCAATTTTACAGGCTTATATCTTATAATATGAACAAATAGTTTGAAGACAACAATATGCAATATAATAACCATTCCTGAATTCCTATCACCTTGTTTATTAAATTCTGTATCAGTTCTAATTTTATTATATTTTACTCTCTTTAAAATAAAACAAAATACAGCCAGGCATGGTGGCTTATGCCTGTAATCCCAGCACTTGGGAGGCTGAGGCAGGAGGATTGTTGCAAGTTCGAGACCAACCTGAGCTACAAAGTGAGCTCAGGGCCAACCTGAACAGCATAGCGAGACCCTGTCTCAAAAAGACCAGAAAATAAATAAATAAAAATAAAATTAAAAAGGATAGTGTTTCTTTGCCTTTTTAAGATTTTGTTATTTCTTTTCCCTCTCCTTGTGCTAAAGATGTGCAGTACTTTATATTATAAGCTAAAATATAATATTTCTCGGAATTACTAAGGGATACAACCTTTTAATGGTATGTTTGTTTCATTAGACACTAAACTGCCCAGTTGTCCATGAAAGAGGATATGAGACCATTTGAATTATAAAAATTTAAAAAAAATTATACCACATCTCTGAAAAAGGTGGCCTTTAAAAGAAAAGTGGATTATTTTTCTCCAAGTGCGAGAGAGAGCAGATAGAAGAATGAGTCCTGACACAGTACTTATTGAAATAGCTAATTATTAAAAGCTGTGGATCTGGGAGAAAGAGGGCCCTTGCCTTGGAAGATGGGGATCCTTCAGAAACTGCTGTGACCTTCACGGAAACCTGAACAGGCAAGAACACCTCCCAAACAATGGCTGTGTCTAACTATAGCAGTGAGCTGCAGTGCCTACCTGGACTCAAAATATTGTCGAAATGTGCTTAGGTTGAAAATTCCACAGAATTTTGAGGAACACTTGAATTCTTGATATAAACAGGTGAAAGGTTAAACAATGTATCTGAATAAAATAAAAACTATGAGTATACTAGATACTCTCAAATCTGTGGATCACGTCATATCCCTTACAATTAATTTGCTTTTTCTTCTATTTCAGATTTTCTGTCCCAGGTTTTCCAGTATATATCTGGGCTGCAGACATGCAATTGAAAATTGTGGGGTAGTAGTAAGTAAAACGTTACAATTTTTTCCGTGTTCTGTGATGCTTTTTTCCCTTAGGAGAGTTGGGGGTAAGTTCACATATATTGCAAAAAGCCATGTATTTTGAAATTGTTTGATTAACACCTTCCTAACTCAAGCCCATGGTTATTTCTCCATGTATTACAGTTATTTGAAACATTTTAGAAATAACAAAATGAAAACATTATAGATTTTCAAACTTGACTGTATTTTACTTCATATTGTGCTCAGCATCTAGCACTTTGGGGTAATTGATGGGGTTGTCTGGCTTTAAAAAAAAATGCTATTGGCAGTTTTCACATCTATAAAGCAAGTGGTGAGAACTTTCAACTGAGAAAGATCATAAGACTTTAATAAAATTTACATATGAATTTAGGACATTGCTTCCTTTTTTTTTTTTTTTTTTTACGGTACTGGGGATTGAACTCAGGACCCTGCGCTTGCTAGGCAAGCGCTTATTCCACTGAGCTATATCCCCAGTCCCTGCTTCCTTTTTTGACTCAGTGGATTGTCCAGTGGATTTGCATCTATACATAAGTCATTTGTAAATGTCTGTTTATTCATTGATCTCTTCCCCTGTCTGAACTCGGAGTGCTTACACTTCCACTGTTCATTAGGTAAAAAAACACTCTAAGCACCCTGAGACATTCTGTTATGAAGCCTTGATTGCTTCTCTCCTAGTGGAGTCAGTTCTTGGAAAAAGGCAAATACCTGAAACAGAAGGCTTTGGAAAAACAAGACACAGTATAATTTGCTGTCCACTGCAACAGTCTACCATGGTGGAATGTTACCAAGTGATGCTTAAATTCTGCTGTAAGCAAACAACTAGATAAAAGTACCCACTTCCTCTAACTTCTCTTGTCCCTTCTCCTTGCGTGGCTCGTCTTCTGGCTAGCAATAAGCCCACCCATATGTGTGCTGGGATTTATTACAAGAAAGTTTAGTCATTGGCATTTCATGATTTTGCTGTGACTTGGAACCAAGACTGTACAGTGACTCATTATTTAGCTTAGCAAATAGAGCTGGTAATGCTAGACTTCATTTACTGAATTTTGAGTTCAAAATATATGCTGTGACTCCTATTTTCTTTTCTTTGTATGTGACAATTAAGGGGGACTATAGTGAGCTGTGAGAATTTGCCAAGATATAGGGCGTGAAAAACCCACTAGACACATGCTTCTCATATTTTAATTAATATTTATAGGGCAGGATGTTTCCTCAACTCAATATATAAAAATGATCATATCTCTCTACCTGAATATGTTCTTTCCAATATGGCCTCTTTTCAACTCACAACCCTTATCCTAGTTTCCTTTCACAGATAAATATCTTGAACCATGAACTTGTATTTGCTGTTTTCATGCTGTAGGAATAGACCCCTAAAATCTTTTCTTCTACTATGTCTACCTGAATCCAAGAAAGGAACAGCTAAACCTCAAATGATGACAATTCAAAGAAGTTTTGATATTCAATTTTGGACAAACCTAATAGAAGTTAGAGATCAAGGTATACATTCATGACATATAGAGATGAGCACTTTGAGGAAAAGTACAGGTAATAGGGGGTGGAAAGCGCATAAGGGATGAGACGACATTACATGTATTCTACCTCAATGTACCATTGGATGTATGCACCCCAAACACTAACCTTCTCTCTAATTTTCTCTCCCAGTGGTATATGTTAATTTACATGTCCCCTCAACTATTTGCCTCTATTCACTTGGTTTTCACGACAGTACCCACCCTGATCTCGCTTTGAACCTCATCTTTTTGTTCCCATTGGTTTCCTTATTCATGTATCTACATGTGTTTTCTCAAGGTCTCCCATGGATGACTTGTCTCCTCGGGTTGATCTATCCACTAAATCATCCACCAGACAAACACAGGAACCTACTGAAACTTACCCCTTGTCATGACATTCTTCTTCCTAAAATTGTTTGGTAACCTTCCTTTGCATACTGAATAAACTCCAAACAGATACCTTTCTTAGTCTACCCACTGAAAAGATTTCCACCCTCATCTTTTTTTCTTTTCTTCTATATTTTGTGCTATTTTAACTTCCCTAAGCATGTTCATTCCACTAATATCTGAAAACCCTGACCACTGTAACTTGAATTACTTTCACTCCCTTTCTGCCTAATGTACTATTTCATCCTTCCAAATGTAACTCAAATATGTTGTGATCTGTGATTTCCCCCTTTGTAACTTGTCTGAAAGAGTGGACACTTTCTTATTTTTTAATTTTTTTTCTGGTACCAGAAATCAAACTTGGGACCTTGTGCTAGCCAGGCAGATACTGTGCTGCTGAGCTGTATCCCTGGCCCCAGGATCCTTTTTTCTTCTGTATTTCAGAGGGAGCTTCCATAGTCCCTTGTTCTAATTTCTATTTTGCTACTAGATATCAACCTCTAATTATTCTTCCCAGTGAAACAGTGCTTATAGCAGGAACAGTGCTTCCACTATCTTTGTTTCAGCAATATATCACAGTGCCTAACACATGAAAAGTCCTCCAAAATACTTGCTAAATGAGTGAGAGGAAACTGACCTGATACGCTACCATTTATATACTACCTAAAAAGCTTTGTCCCTGAGTATTAATACACATTTTTTATATATAAGGCAAACTGTGGTGAGATAGAGCCCTGTAATAGCCATGGTAACTAACCAGCAGCTCTTTCTTGGGTAGATAACAAGTAAGGTGATGATTTAGATGAAAGAAATTTCTCATCTCCATCGATAACGGTATCCTGTGGTGGCAACCATATACTGAACTTAGTTATATTTTGTGAAACAACCACTCAACGGACTGGCAGACCAGGCCCTCTTATGAGGGTTGCGTGTACTGAAACAGTGTCCTTCACACAGGATCACTCATCTCTCTCCACCAGAGGAATGAAATCTTCTACGCAAGGACTTGCGATGGTAGCTTGCTTTCTAGATCTCACCTGGTGACCTCACTAGTGTGATCATTTACCCTTTCTTTCTTAGATTTCCTCCTTTCTTTCTCCTCTCGTTACTTTTATTTTCCCTAAACTGACAAATGTAATTGTTCTATTTTTCTCTGCTAATAAGCTTAGGTGGCCCATTAAATACAATATTCAAATAATCATCAAACAGAATAATAATTATCTTTCCTTTAGTCTTATATATCTGTCTTATCTTCTAAAATACCAAGACAGGAAGTAAACGTTGGTGTTCTGTACTAAGGCAGTAAATACTACAAGGAAATAAAAGATATTTCCATATTAAACCAGGTTGAAAGTTTATATTCAGTCCTGAGAGGTTTTGTTTGAAAGCCTGTGTAGATTGCAACCAAAGAGAAAAAAAACAGTATGTACTGAGTCCTCAATCAATACATTAGAGCTTTCAGGGGCCTCTTGATTATATGCAAATATTTCTCAAGTGACACTCACCTTAATTGGGTAATACCTTAATTGACAGTTACACTTTACTCCACAATCCTCTGAATGCAAATTTTATAAACATAAGACCAAGGAAAGACACCCACTTGGCATGTTAATGTTGGTAGGAAAGTTATTAAACTAGGTTAAAGAGTTTGAGAAATCTTAACAACTTCACTCCTTTGCTAAATGTTGAAACTAAACATTAATTTACTTTGTTGTAACTTACAGCTATGGAGTGTTGTTCTTCTCCTCTCGGTCTCTTAACTAAACCTCTTCCATTTCTAAAAATGTAGAAGTCTAAGAACTCTTATTTGTGTTGCTCCAAGCATTGGATAACTATTAGGGCTAACTTTGTTCATAAGGAAATTACAATACTCGAGACAATAACATCCATTCTAGTTAGACTATGAAAGCTGGGAGAAGTTCTCATTATTTCAAAATAGGTAGCGTCTTCTCTTTCTAAATCCCAGACTAATTGAAACATCTACCAATTAATAAGTTCCCTTTGGGATAGCAGTGAAGATCTCAATTGAACAGATTGTCCTAATTCTTTATATTTTTATAGGTCAGCTATAGAATATCAGGGTCTCTGAGGCTGAATATAGTATAAGAAGCAATCCAACAGAAAGAAAATCTCTACAAGTGATTGCAAGATGGTTTCTCTCCTATTTGTTTTAGTCCAGAACAAAAATACATGATACAAATTATTTCTTCTTTGTCCAAAGAGATAGATTCAGTTCATCCTTCCATGTCTATGGGTTTTTGCATTCGGATTCAAACAACCATAGATCAAAAATATTTTCAAAAACATTGTCTCTAGTGAACATGTACAAAATTTTTCTTGGCATTATTTTCTAAATAATGTAATTGAACAGTATTTGTATGGCATTTACATTGAATTAGATAGTACAAGTAATGTAGAAATGATTTAAAGTAGACAAGTACGTGTATGTATCGGTTTTATGCAAATACTAGGCCATTTTACATGAGAAACTTGAGCATCCATGGAAATTTGTATCTGAGGGAGGTCCTCAGGCCCATGGATACTCAGGGAAGATTGTGATTTCATCTTTTTTAGAACTATTACACACAACAAAACACAGAATATTTGTGCAGGAGATCAAGAAAGTGGCCAAACATTCTTTCATGTGTCCCAGGGATAGGTAACAGCAAGACCTCCTGAGAACTTAGAGAAGAAATTACTCCCTGAGAATCCAGAAAAACTAGACCCAAATGAAAATTAATTGATAGACTGTTAGGAACACAGTAAATAGTTCTTACACTCAGATGTAAAAGGACAATATATTGTTCTATTAGTCTCTAACTTCTTCATGTTCCAGTTGTTGTTAGTTCTCACCTTTCATTAATCTTGGATTTGCTTTCTTCTCATGCTTCCAATTCCTTGAGGTGCAGCAATGGTTGTTTGAGCTCTTTCTGGGGTATGTAGTGTAGGCATTGGTTATTATAACATTTCCCTTTTTTTGTATGGTACTGGAAATTTACCCAGGTCCTTTTCCCTGAACTCAATCCACTACTCCTTTTATTGTTTTCATTTTTTTCTCTGAGACAGAGTCTCCTTAAATTGCTAAGTTGTCCAAGTTGAGTTAGTTTGAAATTCCCATTTTCTTGCCTCAGCTTTCTAGAGTGCAGGGACTACAGACATGCTCCCTCGCATGTGTAGCTGTAAGCTCCCCTCCTAATTGTATTTTTGCTGTATTCTGTAGGTTTTGAAGTTATACTTCCATTTTTACTTGTCAAAGGAAAATTCTAAATTTCCTGTTTTCCTTGATCCATTGGTCTTTCTAAAAGATGTCAATTTCCACATGTTTTTATATTTCCTACAGTTTTTCTCCTTATTGATTTCTGATTTCATTACATCATAATTGAAAAATTACTTGATATAATTTACATTGTTTAAAATTTGTTCAGAATTGTTTTGTGCCCTGTCTTATGACCTATCATGGAGAATATCCCCTGTGCCAATGACAAGGATGTATATGAGTCAGATCCTGGATGGAAAGATCTCTAAATGTCTGCTATTGCCTAGGGTGCAAATTAACTGTGCAGCTTGGACAATCTCTATAGATCTGTCCTTTGCTGAGATCTGTGTGTAAAAGTCCACAGATATTATTGTAGTGAACCCCTCTCCCTCTCTCCCTTTATGTCTCTTAATATTTGCTTTATATATTTCCTTGCTGTAGTCTATATTTATTTAAACTTGATGACTGACTCACTCACTCCTTTATACAATTACCTTCCCTTTTCTTTATGCTTTTGATATTAAGTAGACTTTATCTGATATAACTATGGCTACTCCTGTTTCCTTTTACATCCTGTTTGCATAAATCCTATTCCCTATGTTCAGTTTTAGTGCACAAGTGTTCTTAGAATGAAATAAGTTTCTTGCAAGCAGCATACGGTTGGAACTTTGTCTCTTAATCTAAGGATGTTCAACCCCTGGATAACAGAACAGTGCTGGTCAGTGGCCTCTTAGGAAATGGAATGCAGATTAGGAGGTGAGAGCTGGTGAGAGACGGAAACTTCATGTGTATTAACAACCATTATTCATTGCATATATATAACAGCTAACCATATCTCTCATTACTGTGTGAGCTTCACCTCACATTATATTAGCAACGGCTTTCAATTTTCATAGAAGCATAAGTTTTAATGAGGGATCTAGTTTGTTTGTACTTTATGAGAATCTAATCCTGAAAACATGCCCCCCCATTCCCAATTTCCTCAATTCACCACTTCTCCATCCATGGAAAAATTTGGAGATCTCTGTCTTTAGCCATTCAATCCTACTATGTCTTAGATAATTTAATCCATTTACATTCAAGGGAAGAACAGGTAGAGTCTTACTATAGCCATTTTTAAACTGTTCTCTAAATTTTGTTGTGTTTTCTTACTTTTTCTGATTTACCTTTGTGGTCAAATGATTTATCCTAGTAATGCATTTTGATTCCTTACTTATTGTTATTTAGTTTTTACTGGAGATTTCTGTTTTGTGGTTAACATGACTTACAAAGGACACTTTCATTATAAAGAGCTGTTGTGCAATGATAGCAACCTAACACAATCATAAAGATAAAGAACAGAAACAAAAATACACATACTGAACAATTTGTGTGTGGATTAAATGATTTGATTCTTCAGAGTGCCTGGATTTCTCGGTGGTCAAAACACAGTCTATTTTCCCTCCTTTTTGTGAAACGGCACTAGGAAAATGTGACAAGTTAGGATATTGAGTGCACTGAACTTAATATGTCAATGGACTGTATTAGAAAAAGATAGGAGAGCAAAGAGGATAAAAGGGATAATAGCTCTGCAAAATTCCTAAGGAAAACATTATGCATATCTCATGTGGCTCAGACTATTGTAGCCAAAGTCTTTAGATAACCATCCTATCGTGTCCTGGTTATACATTTATTACACAAAGTTCTTATTACAATTTTTGTTAGAAAATGATAATATTGATCAATAGTCACTGGGGAAGTTTTATTTTGCTCACTAAATAGTTTAGGCTTTAAATGAATTCTTCAGACTTTTTCATTTGGGTTGGCAATGAGAGAAACCACAGAAAAGTAAACTCTTCTAGGTATAGCTAAAATGTACAGAAACTGGGTGTACTCTCCTCAGAATTGAACTCATCCTATAGTCTCATATAAAAGATAATGCCTATTAAATCAGTCCCATGGCTAGAAAGTATAATAGCTCTTGCCTCATGAAGCTTTTCTTGTTACCGAAAAAATTGTTTCAGTTAAATATAAATTCAGTGGTTGTGAGAAATAATAGAGAGAACTGATGTAACCTCTAAAGGGCTTCCCTCAATGATACCACCTTGAATAATGGAAATATACTATTAAATGTATTACTGCTATCAATATAGTCAAGATACAAAATACTTCCATTATCACAAGAGCCTCGGATTCAGATGGCCATGTATAATGACTAGCCGTGGCTGATTTTCATTTTGATTTTAGTTAGTTTTAGAGTGTGTGTTTTATTACTGCTATGGATATGGCTGGTTTTAAGCATTACACATCGCAGTAGAGTTACTAAGTGACTATCCCTTTGGAAGCCGCACATTGCAGTGACTAACATAATGAACTTCAGAGTTATGTTTGGCAGGCTAATACCCCCTCAAAAGATGCCCATACTCTAATTTTAAGAACCTATGAATGGATTAATTAACAAATGACACTTTACTGATGTAATTAACTTAAGGATCTTAAAGTGGGATTATTTTAGATTATCGAGGCGGACCAGATACAGTAAAATCACACTGGCCCTTAGAAGTGAGAGAATGAGACAGAAATTCAGTCAGAGATATGAAGATACTAGTGTGCTAACACTGAAGACAGTGAAGGGGACCACACACCAACTCTAGGCAGGCTGTCATATGTGGGAAGAACAGGAATTGGTTCTTCTCTCTAGAGAGAATTGGGTACTGCCAACATTTTGATTGTAGAGTAACAAGACCCATACTGAAATTACAGCCATCTGATGGTAAAATAATAAATTTCTGTTGTTTATTGTAATTTTTATAATCGTAATAATACCAGTATAAAAGGTTCTTGATCTGCCATTTTTAATGTATGTAACCTGGAATTAGGAATCTAATGCTTATCCTTCTCTTTTTTTTAAAAAAAGGTCATAAGCATAGTTCCTACTTCAAAGAAAGGAGTTTCCACATCTAAAGTTATTTAGAATATTTCAGGCAGACAGATAGTTAATTCTTGGCAAGTTTAACTCTTAGTAGTTCAGTGGTAGTAAGTATTCAATTATTCAAAGAAAGTCATTACCAAGACCCTATGTATTATAAAACGTACCCTCTCCACATGGCCTCCTGCCTCCTCTTTCCTGTTTTGTATTGCAATACTCGGGTTTCATATACCCGTTAAGATTCAAGGAAGTGGTAAACACAGAATGCAGATAGTAGTTATATTTCAGGAGGAGGCCATATGTTAGGATGTAAGAAAAAATATAGAAAATTTTAAACAGCATATGAAAGTTCTGGTCCTCAAAATTGGGTGCAAACTCATAGGTGTTTATTTTTTAATTAGTGTCTTGCACATACAATTCATATAAATTTTCTTTGTAAGAAATGCTAAATGATATCCTTTTTCTAAAAGCTATGAATAAATTCTGAGTAAGTTCTCAAATGTTCCTCATTGCAAGATAGTTCCATTACACTACGGTAATACAGAGCGCCAAAACTCTGAGTAGCTTCAGCACATGCTCACCTCTTACTCAGGAAGCTCTGCCCATGCCAATTCCTCACACCCCGGACTGACCAAGGCTTCATCTGACCAAGTGAATCACTGGAGCAGTGAAAAGGGAGGGAAAACTGTGCACTGGCTCTTACTGCTTGCTCTCAGGAGTGATCCGTGGTACGACTATGCACATTTCATCTGCCAAAGCAAATTATGAGGCCACGGTTACATTAAAAGGGCGTACTAATGAATATATGAATACATGATATATGTTGTTATAAGGAAAAGAACCACAAATATTGTGTGAAGAATTTTAGTGATTGTCAAAGTCCATTATTTTAGGTACTAAATATTTGGAAATTTGCCTCATAGTATCTTAACTTAAAACATAGATTCTAATACACATTGTGTGTGAATATTTTTGACACATACAGGGCAGCAACTGGCATCTTGTGAAATTTAAATAACAGTTATAGGAAATATATGAAATATTAAAATAGAAATGGTAATACTTTATCGTTAAGGTTGGGAAAGAGGTATATGAAAATTTAAGGTGGTGTACAATTTGGTAGAGTATATAAGTCAATATCAGAGTGAAAAACCTTGATTCAGTTTATAACTGATAGAATATCATGACACTATAATTATTGTATATATCATTTTTGCTTGAGAACCAGTATTTAAATTATATACACTTAAGAATGTATAGGAAATAGAATTTAAGTTACTGAAATGCCTTACCATAAGACAAAGAATCATAGCTCTAAATATTTTGTAAATTAACATGATTCACAATATCATTCCTCTAAAAGAGAATCTATTACAATTTTGAAAGAACCATATTACACTAATATGAAAATGCATCCTTTGGGGAGCTTAGCATGGCTAATTCCTGTAGCTATATCCCCAACAGCAGAGATTCTCAACGCAAATCCACCTTCCACTTTCGATACATCATAATGCAAAACTCTGAAAGCTGAGAAAAGGCCTTCTTCCTGGCACTTCTACCTAATACGACTGACTTTTCTTGGGAAAATCTTCAGAAACTGCAGATAAATCTGTTGTGACAAAGTGGTGGAAGCACAGAACTGGTAAAAGTTGCTCCTATGCCAAGTAACAGGAATCAGTGTTGAAGTCAGAAGAGGAGGAGGAGAAATAGTCTTAAAGGTGTTTATAGTAGGAAGACGCTCCACAGCCCCTCTCTCCTCTGTCTCTGTGCTCTGGTGTTTTCAAAGCTGCTTGTTAAGCCACCATCCTGGGCTTCTAGAAAATGCCCTCTGCTTGAAATGAGTTTTTAAATGTCTTATAACTCTATATTGTCTTGATTTCTTGTTACTGCTTGATTCAAGACAACCTGATTGCTTTATTCATTACAACTCTTTTCATAATGCATAGTATTGTTATTGCAAAAATATGTGTAACATATAAGAATATTCTGAAGAAAAAAACCTGAAGTCTATCGCCCTGAAACAACTGTCTTCCATTTTTATGGATTGTCATGCAGACTGTGTCCAAATGTATAACTATTTTTATAGTTGTAATTCAAGCACTCAAAGCTGCTTACTCTTTTTTCCTAAAAATGTTTTGTATGAGTCTGTATCTCTTCCACTGGTACTTTAATGGTTGCATATAGTTCCATCAAGCTGATGTAATATACTTTATCATTTTTAGTTTGGAGTTTCGATTTCTTAAAATATATTTCCCTATTGTACATAACAAACAGAAGTGGAAAATTTATGCATGTACTTTTTCTAAACATTTCTACATCCAAGCATTAGTTTATTTAATAGAATGTTACAAGTGAGCTTAGTTGGACATGTACAGACATCTATATTCTTACTGCACAAAAATCTCTTTTGATAAAGCAAAGTGTCTTAGAGCTAGAATTGGCATTACGTATTCTACTATTTCATAAACTGAATTTTTAAAATGTTAACTGTTGTTATCTGGTACAACTAATATCATGTAAGGGTGAGGAACTTCACATCCTAGAAATATCGACAGATTAGACACAAAATTTGATTTAACTTTACTTTTTTTTTGCATTTGACCACTCTGTAACCTAATTCTCTGCTACAACTAATCAGATTACCATTCTAAAAGCTACAACTGGGCTCCGGGGAAGATGGCGACCAGGTGAGCAGCAAGGGAGCGAACCTCCTTAATAAACACCACCAGCTCGAGACAGACTTGGCGAGCGTGAATGCCGGGACCTCGGCTGGGAAGTTTAAACTGGGCGTATTTCTCTGAGATGCCGGGGGAGATGTGGTAGGGCGGACCAGGCTGCCGTGGCGAGACGTGGGAAAGCCCCAGATGCTGGGAGCCAGGGACGATCCACGCGGGGAAGAAGCTTGGCTCGGTCCAAGCGCCGTGGGAGCGCAGCCGGCTCGATCCCTCCCGCCTCCCGAGCCGGTGCAGCCCCCCGGCGACTCCCGACAGAGATCGGCTTGCTAGCGGCGGAGACGCCCGGCAATCCCACGTTTAGCGCGTGTCGGGCGGGCCGCGCAAAGGGCCCCAAACGCCGGGAGCGGAGAGAAAGATTTGATGGGTCCTAGAGCCCCGAGAATACAGACAGCTCGATCCCTCCCGCCCCCCCGACCCCGCGCAGCTCTCCGGCGACTCCCGACAGAGATCGGCTCTCTGGCGGCGGCAACGCCCAGCGGTCTCACGTTCCGTGCACATCGGGCAGGCCGCGCAGAAAGCCCCAAAGGATAGAATGGCACCTTGGAACGTTCATGCCTGCAGGGACTCCAATAACTGGTGAGATATCGGCGCTCGCGACCA
>PVLD010009365.1:0-57808 GCA_004027595.1 Dinomys branickii
CCCCGACCCTAAACCCCAACACTTCACCCTCGCCCCAGCCCTGCCCCAGCCCCAGCCCCACCTGCACCCTCACCCTCTAACCCTCACCCTCACCCTAGGGGAACGCTGTAGAACAGTCAGAATCACCTAGTGTGAGCATTAGGAATAGCCGGGTATCAGCATGCTGGACACGGATTCCCAGCCCTCGCACTAGCCAGGAGTGACCATCTGGGAGCACCGAGTCTGAGTACCCAGGAGCACCTGGCAGCCAGCAACTGGAAGCACTGAGTCCCAGCACTAAGAGTAGCTGAGCGGCAGCACCTTGGAGCCCTGAAAAGGAGCACTTGAGGGGCAAAAGTCCACCAGGTAGTACCCCCAAATCTCTGAGCAATAGTACTAGCAGTACCCAGTTGTCTGAGCACCAGCACTCCATTTGCATGACAATAGAGCCTGGACCCCAATTTTCCCCCTTTTTCCCACTGTGTACCCCAAAAAAGTTCGGATAATAATCGACTTTGAATTGCACAATATCAAAAATGGAGCTCCAAGCACCTAGCATCCAAGGACTAATGCTCAGTGCAACTCAACACCCAGCACCTGCAGAAAGCCACAACTTGACCTCCAAAAAAACTCTAACCCTAGACCCATTCTAACCCTATCTCTAGAGCAAATCAGAACCCTAGGGTGCTCAGAACCCTAACCCTGGACCATTTTCTAACCCTAACAGTACAGGAATGCAGCAATGAGCACTCAGATCCACCGAGTTCAGGCACTAGGAGTAGCCGGGCAGGAGCACCAAGTGCCAGCACCATCATTAACTGGGAATGAGCACCCAGGAGTACCAAGTCCAAGCACCCAGGAGCACCAGGGAGCCAGCACTGGGGAGCATGAAGTCCTAGCACTATGAGTAGCTGTGAAGTAGCACCAAGGAGAAATGAGCAGGAGCAGTTTGCCGCAAAGAGCACTGGGCACAGCACCCGGAGCACCAAGCAACAGTACTAGCAGTAGGCACGCCTCAGCACCTAGGGTACTGAGCACCAGCACTTCATTCGCATGACAATAGAGCCTCAACCCCAGTTTGCTCCTTTTCCCCACTTTGAACCCCCAAACACTTAAGAATAAATCTCAAATTGCACAAAATCAAATACAGAGCACCAAACATGCAGCACCCAGGAACAAAAGCCAGGAGCGACTCAACACCCAGCACCAGCACAAAGTCCCAACTTGAGCTCCAAAACACCCTAACACAAACCCCAGAAGAACACAGCAACAAGCACCATGTGTCACCAAATCCAAGCACTTTGGGGAGAAATAGCACCAGGCATAGCACCCAGAGCACCCAGCAACACTACTAGCAGTAACCAGTCCTCAGCACCTGAGGGACCGAACACCAGCATTCCATTTGCATTTTAATAGAGCCTTGACCCCCATTTGTCCCCTTTTCCCCATGTTGAACCCCAAAAATCTTCAGATAAGAATAGAGCTCGAACTGCACAAAATCGAACAAGGAGCTTTGAGCACTCAGTACTCTCAAACGAACACCCAGAACAACTCAGCACCCAGCAACTCCTGAAAGCCCAAACTCAACAACCAAAAAACCCTAATGCTGTAACCCTGTATCCCTAGCCCTAACCCTAAGGAGCATTCAGCAGCAAGCACCAAGAATGACCAAGGTCCAAGTACCAAGAAGCACTGAGTGCCAGTACCAGGAGTACCCAGGAGGAAGCACTGATGAGTAGCCAGAACCAGCACTAGACCAAACTCTGAAAACTGGAACCCCAAAAAACTTCAGATAAGAGTAGAGCTCAAATGGTGCAGAGAATTGAGTGTGCAGCGCCCAGGAGGACCGAGCTCAGAGCAGCTGGGAGCACCAAGCATCAGTACTAGGAGTAGCCTGCCCTCAGCATGCAGGAGGACACCAGCACTCAATTTGAATGATAATAGAGTCTTGCTTCCTTTACCCCATTTACCCACTTTGAACCCCCAAATCTTTGGATAAGAATAGACCTTGAATTGCAGAAAACACCAATTTTGCCCCCTTTTATCCCCAAAAAACTTCAAATAAGAATAGACCTTGAACTGTTGAGTCCATGTCACCTTGTCTGTAGATCAGTTTTGATTGTACTATTTTTTATGCTAATTTGTGTGTTTGTTAATATGTTTTTGTGCTTTTATTTAAAAAAAAAAAAAAGAATAGACCTTGAGTTGCACAAAAACTGAGTAGCAAGTACCAAGCACTCAACACCCAGCAACAAAAGCCCAGGATGACTCAATACCCAGCAACAACACAAACCCCCAACTTGATGACCAAAATAACTACCGTAACCCTTACAACTGTAAACCATAAGCAGGTGGCTCCTAAGGTAGGGTGGCATGACAGGGAATCATGGCAGAGGAGAAATAGTCCATGCCTGGGTAGGCAGGAAACAGCTGGCTTGTCTCCCATCCTTCTCTTTATATTCCATCCAGGCTATATACCTGTTGTTTGGTGCCACCTACACCGTGGGGTGGTTTCTATCTTCAGTCAATCTTTGCAGCCACACCCAGAACTATGCAAAACCAATCAATGGACTGATCCAATGCTATATATCCTTAATCCCAGCACTACATACCTTAATCCAGCATTACATACCTATCATCCAGACACCTCTCAAATATCCCATCTACGATGCATGAGGATGGATGGGGCATCTAATGATATGCCATAACAGCATCCTATAATGGGATGGAGGTTAAAGTGTTATGATGAAAGCCAGGTGGGATGGCAAGTGTCTATAATTCCAGCACTCTTGGGGATTGAAGTGGGAGGACTGCAGTTTAATTCCAGTTTAGGCAATTAAGCAAGATCTTAATCTCAAAAATTTTTCAAAATGGTTTTGAGGGTATGTCAACCCCCAAGACTGAAAAAAATTACCATGGCAATAACTAGAGGTGTTTGGTGTCACAGGAAGATAATCAGAAAGAACATTCTAAGGTAAGGATTTTAGATTTTATCTTACCCAAAATATGCCAGTGGGAAGGTGTTTTTTAAAAACTGATGCAATCAGATTTTGTGTTTAGCAATGACTTCATCTGCTAGATAAAGAGTAGGTCCCAGAGTAACAGGTGAAGCAGTAGGGCTGGGGTGATAGCTGTGTGAAATGTGAGAAGAATCCCTGCTGGCAGTGTTTTGGAGGTGGATTTTCTGAAGGACTTGCTGAGAGAGTGGATTTGAGGAGTGAGGGAGAGAATGTAACCATGACTGACCACTGGGTTTGGGCCAGATGAACTGCACAGTGCTACCATGGACTGTCATGGGTCTGAAGGAAGACTAGAGGGCAAAGAGTCAGGTAACAAGTGTGGGGTAGATACAGTAAGTGTGAGATGTCAACTAGATGACTGTAAAAAGACAGAGTAGACAGGCATGGGGAAGAATCTGGAGTTTAGAGCTGAGAACGGAATTTGAGATATTAATAGTAGAGTTATCAGAGCACAAATTATAAATTATTCTAAGAGATCACTTACAGAATGAAGCTTGATAGATAAATGTGCTATCCAGACTTTATCTCTTCCTCTTTCAAATGCAGTCCTCATCTTTCTATCCAATTCTTTTGGCCTATAGAAGTTCCAGGACTTGAGAACTTTATCAGCAGAGCCCCAGGCCTACTAGCCTCAGGATGGATTGGGTGAATGCAAAAACATGGTAGTGGGTGGAAGCAGAGGGCCATGATTAGCTGGCAATTTAAAGTGGGTAAAAGTCTTTTGTTATGAGGAAAAGCATCAAACACACCTGTGCAGCCTGTGAGAGGTGGAACAGGACTATAACCAGAAAATGATAGTCCAAAACTTATTATGACCTAAAGAGATTTGAGGAGAACATAGGGGTAATTGGTATTTTTCGTACCTACAAGGCCTTTGTATGGGGAATTTTAAGGTAATAATTTAGTAGTGCTTCAGTTTGCAAATCTTGTGTACTACTGATGGGTGGTATGTATCTCTATATAGTTTTATTTCCTCTCCTAGAGTGAATGTACACATGTTTTATATACTAAGCAGTTTTCAACATGCCTAACACAAGTTTGGTAAATATATATATTCTATAAATCTTGGAATGCATTTCATCCCCTAGTTAAAATTTTCAATTTTGATCAATTTCTCTAATTTTACCTGCCTTGATTCTGAATGGTCATTTTTTTCAGATGTCACAACCTCTAAGAATTTTGCACAGGACTGTCCACAATTAAGGACTCTTGAGTTTTGTAAATATACATTTACTTAGCCTTCATTTGTAAAGAAACAAACCAAAAAGCATTAAAACAGAGAACCAGTGAAAACTACACAGAGCTAGTCATATGTGAAATGTATTTGTCATTTATTCCCTACTTTTGAACTCCTTCCCCTTCATCATTGAATTTATAAAATTTTAGTAAATTCATTGAACTTTTTAAGCTTTCAAGTGAATTCAGAATAAACTGAAAAGTATATAATACATCTGAAAATGTTTAAAAACTACAGTCTTTACATTGAGTTTTGAAGAATTTAAAACCACAGCTCGTACCATGTCCTAAAATGAATTCTCGATGCCCTAAAGAATTAGATATATTTTAAGGACACAAAATAAAAAAGAAAACAATAGGAAATATGTTAAATCTCTGAGGATGGAATAATTTCAAGAACTTAGATGACTATTCAAAGTCATAAAGGAATGATAGATTTTACTTTGTGAACTAATACATAGGATGTGCTTGCTTCTGAAGCACATATAACTATTACATAGGATTTATTTACTGCAGATACAAAGATCTAATGCCTATGTTACACAAAGAAGTCATGAAAAAATAATTTTAAATGATACAAAGGGAAAAGGAAATAAATCACAAAGAAAAAGTGCAACTTGTGATCAATATATAAAACAATATTCAGCTTCACTATTCAGATTAAAGCAACAAGGTTATGTTTTGCACTTATGGAGAACAAAACAAAAACTTAGAGGATAATACCAAATGATAGTAAAGAAGCAAAATTAAGTTGGTGTTTTTGACACCCCTGGAAGCAATATGAATTTCTGCACCCATGTGGAAAGTAGTTTGGGTAACATGAATTGTTAATTCATGCCCCAGTAAGTACTGTTTGACATACAGCAAACAGCCTGGAAATGGTAGTCCTATCTATAGTTGTTCTAGATGAGGTCCATTTGCAAGCACCTGCACTCTCTAGAGCTATAGGCCATTATGGGGAGCTTGATTCCCCACAATCCCACAGAGCCCACTTGCTGCATGATGTTGTGAAGATTTACTAGGAGGAGGAGACCCTGTACAGAGAGACAAGAGACAGGAGAATCACATGGCATTTCATTCCCTGTTCAGCTCAAGGACTAAGTTTCCTCCTTTGAATAAATAAGGGACAGTTCATTCCCAGAGAGTTACAGGTAAGTAGGACACTTGCTTAAAAATCATCCTGGACAATAAAATACAGTATGTTAATGCCAGTAGTGGTGGGTAGCTGTAATCCCAGCACTCTGGGAGGCTGATGGAGGAGGATTGTAGGTTTGTGCCCAACCCAGGCAGTTCAAGGACTTAGCAAGACACTGTCTCAAAATTAAAAATAAAATATGGGCTGGGGATGTAGGTCAGTGCAAAGGCCCTGAGTTCAATTCCCAGTAACACACACACACACACACACACACACACACACACACACACACACACGAATAATCCAGGGTCAGGGATATGGCCCTGTAGCAAAGTTCTTCACTAGTGTGCACTAGAGTACCCAAGGCCCTGAGGTTGATACCAAGGACCAAAAACCAAAAGCAAACAATAAAAAACTAGTAGGATGCAGTCTAGTGATGGGAAGTTGCTATAGTACAAGCATTAAAATATGGGAAGGGACAAATTGGTGAGTATAAGTCAACAGCAAAACTTTGTAGCTACAGGCAACCCCCAGTCTCTTGAAAGGCTTTGTCTTCACATTGATAACAGGTGTCTAGATGTTGTTTAATACATCATAGAAAAAAATCTATAAAACAGACTTCTTCTAGTTTTTAATTAACGTTATTGAAGTTATCAAAGAGCTAAACTGTTCATTTTAGAGATTAAGGAAACAAGGTTCAAAGAACTTGAGATTTTCTCGAGGCTATGTAATTAATGGTCATTTAAAATTTTTTTTAGAGAGCCAATTTTACTTTTTAACTCTCTAGATTTTCTACACTGCTAGTGTGAAATTTAATCTTCTTTGTACAATCTCAAATTCAATTAAATCTCTCTCTAGTACGTACTTTACTTTTCTTGCAGCACCAGGAAGCAAACCTGGGGCCTCACGCACGCCGGGCAAGTGCTCCAGCACTCAGTTGCATCCCCATCCCTTTCTATTTCACTTTACTAGGTTTTGGTTTTCGTATCAGGAACTGAACACAGGACCTTGCACTTGCCAGGCAGGCACTGTGCCGCTGAGCTATATCCCCATTCCTTTCTATTTCATTTTAGAACAGGGTCTCACTAAGCTGTCTGTGCAGCCTCACACTTGTGACCCTCAGTCTCCAAAGTAGCTGGGATTACAGGTGTGTGCTATCTCTCTCCTATAGTTTTTATAGGTGTCATACAATAAGATTCTTTACACTTCAACTTTTAAAACCCCAGATAATTTCTAAATATAAAATAATGTATAAAACATGTTTCACTGAATCTTTTACAGAAGAAAATAGCCAGTCAGGTACTGAAAATTCCATTTATTTTGTTAGGAAAATGATAGTGTCTTATGTTCAAAAAGTTTACAATTCCTTATGTAAAAAGTATAATCAATATTTCTGATTTACTTACATAAATGTTAATTTTGTTTCTTGAAGCTTTATAAAATTAATGAGTAAAAATTTTCCTTACAAGACTAATTTTTCTACTACAATGTTAAAAAGAAAAATAGATAATAAACTTGTTAGATATGTTATTTAAATGTCCTTAATGGAATTTTAAATGGAATTTCTATTTTCTTTAAGCATCGAAGCTCAGGCAAAGAGCAATAAACTTTAAAACCTATGAAAAGTTAGATATAGCGAACAGACACCTATTAAAGCCTGTGCTTGCAGAAGCTCATTCTGCCCTGGCTGGCCAGCCTGAGTCCATCTGAGGTAGGACAGCCTGAAACATCACTTATGAGGGAATGCGTTGCAGAGACAGTCAGTCTTCGATCTTCTCTCAGCTTCCCTACATTACTTGGAGGTAACATGAGATTCAGTTTATAGTGAACAAACTATCTACTAACTGGGTCTACATTTCTGAGAGAAAGAAAGGTCTGCAGCTTGTGATCAAAGTCAATGGCTCTAAACTGAGGTTCCTTGTATTTTCTGGTCATGTTGGCACTGAGGTATATTATGAGTTCACATCTCTCCATAAACTGCTCCATCTTCTTCTTATACTTCTTTCTTGTATATTCAGAACCTCTGGGATTGAATGCTGTTGAAAATTTCATAGAACTATGAATATTTCCTTACAAGTTAATAAGTCATTAAGTGAAAAACAGAAGAACTTGAGTATGTGACTGAATTGCACAACTACTGGCTGAACAGATAGCTACATCCCACATAAGATTGAAGGGTTATTCTATTTTTAAATTAAGTTTATTGGTACAATTTAGATATACATATTGATTGCATTCATCATAGGGCATTTGTACCTCCATATAATACATCTTGGTACCTCTTTTTTTCTCCATTCCCCTCCCCTCCCTTCAACCTCTCCTTCCCTCCTTAGTTATAAAGCTTTGTTTCCATTTTATCTTTCTTTTCTCATTTTTTTGGAGGGTTATTCTATTTAGACCATAATTGCTTGTATTCACCTTCTGTATAGTGCAGATTACGAAGAGCTGAATATATCAGCTACAGTCCCTACTCTTAAAAGTAGCATTTCAGTTTTGATACTTTTATTAAAATATTTGTCCTGTATTGCGTTTTCCAGGAAAACACACATGCACGCCCGCACACACACACACACACACACACACACACACACACACACTCACACACATGTGCGTGCACACACACACACACACACACACACACACACTCCAACTAAGCAACCACCTCAGATTAACAATCCTATCTAGCACACATACTACATTTAACGTTAAATTAGTTCTGTCATTAATGCATGCATACCTTTTAGATGAAATGCTATGTAGAGCAGTGCAGATCTGCTTATACTTAAGAAGGGGAATTTGGGCTTCATGCACCCTGCTGCATTCATTGCTTTAATCAGAGAAGTTGCAATACCCTGCAAGTAGGAAACAATTTAAAACCACATGGACATTGGATAAGTTCTGCTATTGGGTAAGTCCTGCTATTTTAAAAATAGTCATATTTGGATAAATAAAATATGACTTGAATAGACACTTTCATCTGAATTTTGGGCAAAATGTAGGCTTTATGGTTAACTTGTCCTGGTCCTGCAACTCTTTTTGAGCAGTGTTTCAACCTCTCAGAGACTGAATCTGCACATTTCAAATTATGTAACAACTTTACAGTTACTGAAAATCAAAAGTAGGACCCAAGCTACACATCTGAGTCAATGATATACTTTTTAATTATTTCTTTGTACCAGGACTGTAACTCAGGACCTTTTGCTTGCCAGGCAGTTGCTGTGCCGCTGAGCTATATCCCCTGCCTACACATCTGAGTCAAATAGAAATAATTTTAAAATCATCTGCTCTCTTCCATTTAGTATAGATATTTAGGAATTATCTATGAAAGTAGGTGCCTTTTACATATTTTAACAACCAACCATGAACAAAATAGATTAACAGAGTTGCATCTTACAATTGGAAAACTCTAGCTGAGTGTGGTGGTGGCACATGCCTGTAATCTCAGCATTTGGGAGACTGAGGCAGCAGTTTCACCATGAGTTTGAGACCACCATGGACTATATAGTGAGTTCAAGACCAGCCTGAGCTATATAGTAAGACCCTGTCTCAAAAATCAAAAACAAAAGCAAACAACTAGCAAACGACAGCAACAAAAACAGAAAAAAAATCAGAATTCTTGAAATTTTTGCCACCAAAATGAAAATAATTTAAAAAGAAGACAGCCTTTATTCGCCTAACCTGTTCCAGATATCCAGGTAAAGGAAGGCTAGTAAGGATCATTGGTTCCTTTAATGGGGGAAGTTTCTGTGGAAGCTTCTGATCCCAGTATTTCAGCGGTGACCTAAGAACACAAAATTCATTAGACAGATGATAATGAATGTACTCATTCTCCACATATAGGAGCATATATTACCTGAGGCGTTTGAGAGGGAAAGCTCAGGACTTGTTTTTCTCCACTGGAGAATATCATACAAGTGGGAAGATTGAGGCCTGGAAGTTCATTGTCACCCCTTCGCTTGAGTTTCCAGCCCTGCTACCTATTCTGTTTCTTTATTTTTTAAAGCAACTAGATAAAATTTTCTTTATTTTCCTCAAAGTTCCAATTATCCAAGTGCCTCCTCATCTCTGAGGCAGATGCCACACTAGGACCAGGTGGAACAGACTAGCATTTCCTCCCTCAGTGGCTTGGCATGCACAGGACCACGCACAAGGTCCTCCTTCCTCACAGAGCCGCCTCCCTCTCACCACAATAGTGTGGGTCACCACTGTATCCTCTCTCTGCTTACATCTTTCCCTTTCCTTCTTTTCGGGACCCTTCCTACGCATCTGAATTTAAGCATGTTTGTAACCACCCCCGACACACACACCCACCAAGAACAAAGAATAAATGAAGAAAAGAATAAAGGAAAATGCACTCTTTCTCCTTCAGCCCTGTATCCTTCCTCTTTCTATGCTCAAACGTCTGGAAAGAGCAAGCCTCACTATAGATGCAACAGTGTCCAGATGCCCACTCTGCAGGTGTGATTCAGTCTACATGGCCACTTATTGGAAATTCTGAAGCAGTTGTAGCTACTTAACCACTTACCAGTCCAATTATTTAAATACAGGATAACTAAAAAATTCACATTTTTCACAATTTTTGTAAGATAACAGAAAATATAAAAACAATTTTATCAATTGTTATTTGATAAAATTATTCAATACTTTTTCTGCATATGGTATATCTTAAAACATTCAGTACACAATTCAGCGTTACAGTCTGTACAGTAGTATCCGGCCTCTTTCCGAATTCTTTTTGCATTGTTGTCTTTCTTTGAATAGCATACTTTACACTGTCATTTTGGCCTTTTCTTTTATCTGTGGGCGGTATAACTTCAATAAAATGTCTGTCCACTAAACCTAACAGTGAAGACATTGATGATGGACGCCCCGGTTGTCATCTCACCATCCCATATTTTCCAATTATTTGGTCTTTTAGACCTAATCTAAATTATAAACGACTTTTTAAATCCCTTTGTCTTGAATAAATAACAAGTGAGTTCCATGTTGTTTGGTCCAGAAGATGCATAAATACTTATAATAATACTTTTCCTTTCTTTTGCATTACAAGATAGCTTGTTGGATGTTGGTCAACTTTGTCAACATCACCCATAGGATTATTATAATCATTGACCACTATTGGAATTTTTTTAGTTGCATTTCTTTCAAGATCTGTCATTTCTGTATTATGAACAGTTGACAATGTCTTCTCTGTCTTTCCATTTCATAATACAGACTTCCCCCTTCTGATCTGCTAACATTTCTCTCTTTTTCAGTGTTTTCCTTTGCAGATCTTTTGGCACTTCCTTCCTAGTCGGTCACAGTGTCCCAAATGTGTCCATTATGTATTATAAAAGAGTATCACTGAGTTTTGGAAATGTATAAAAATTATGTGCTTACAATTAGAGTTTTTATAGATTGTAGCACAAAATTATGTTATCTTTCACAAATAGATTAGTAAAAGAAAATAACAACAATGTATGAGCATATCTTGTGCAAACAAGAATCACCTGATTTAATTGACATCTGCCCAAACTATACTTGGGTTAGCATGTAAACAAACACACTGCCCAAGTGATGCTCAGGATAAACTGTTAAGTGGTTAAAAATCATAAGGGTTATAAAGAAATTTTGTTTCCAACTTCTTGTGAAACCAGAAATGTCTGCAATGGATGAGGAGCTGCTGTCCTCTCCAGGCAGGGATGGGGTCCAGTTGTGGGATCCCCAGGTCTTGGGTTCATGTCCAACCTGCCTCCCTTGCCTGCTCACACTCCTGGCTGCTGTGGCATCTGCATGCATTCTCTGGGCTAGAGACCAGGCCTTCATCTCCTCAACTCTCGTGCAACCTTCCTAGCTCCCCTCAGTCTCCTAAACATGCTGCCCGAGGTCACCAGTATCCTGCACAACCTCAGTCTCACATGCATTCTGGCCTTGGGGTGGCCTGGCCTGCAGCAATACTCAGCCCTTCCCACCCCCTGCCAGGCTCCCCTTCCACTTCTCTGGGTTGTCCTTTCTCAGCCTGTCCCGGAAACTTCCAACCTTGGTGTGCAGCACTTCTTAGGGCATAGCCTCAAGCCTGCTATCTTCAAGGTGAATCTTGGACATGCCATAGTATTTGGCCAGGATCACTCTATCAGCCTGAAACTGTCATTCCTGCCTTCAATCCACAGCGGTCTTGCTCCAAAACCAAATTGATTCTTACACTGGCCAGCAGCTTTGAGCCGGGAAGTGTTCTCGCTCTACCCTCACGGTCAAGTCAAACTCTGGATGGTGGTTTTATTCGACCTTACACTCTGGTCATGCTCACCACCTCCAGCTTACTTCTCCTTCTTCCTTCACAACATCACATCCAGCCATGTTGACGTTTTCCAGTTCTGGGACCCCCACAGCCAGGTTGGTTGGAAGCCCTTCTGCTTGGAATCTGTCCCTCTTTCCCTTGATCTAGTCCAGTGATGGTGAAGCTATACACTTTCAATGATACCAAATAGCCCACGAACCATAGGTTTGCCACCACTGATCTAGCCCATTCTCTGTCCTTATTCAGACTTTTCTCCAGAACTCCAGGCACTTCTCCATTCTTAGGGCCCCATCACATATTGTTTCCCAGGCCGGCCTCAAGCCAGCAGTGATCTTCTGCCTCGGCCACCCCAGTGGTGTATTACAGGCATGTCCCACCTGCTTATTATCAGGAGCCACAGATTTGGGGACAGGAAAGACTAGTCCTCTATCTCAAATATCCAATAAATATTTGTAATGTAATGAATAATCTCACCTCAAGAATTTCTGGAGTTTTTCTTTATTCTCGCAAATATATATACGATCACGATACTCAACAGAATAGTTACTGTTACCAGGTACTAGGGCTTCATATCTGAAAGATAAAAACAACACCCTATGATGTAGTTAATATGCAGTACTGTGTAAATAAGATGTCAAAAATGATGTTATTTTTCTACCTATGCTGCTTAAAGAAAAACAGAACATTTCTTCAATTTAAAAAAGTGAACTTTTTAAATTGTACATGTGTGCAATATATGTTTACATTTCTTATGGGGAATTGTACATACACATACCACACCTAAATCCCTCCTTTTTATCCCTGCAATGGTTGATACATTGTGTCAACTTGAGAGCTGAGAAGTTTAGAAGCTTAACTAAGTGATGGGGGGGGCGGGGGCAGGGGACAGGATGCGGACGGACAGGGTCCTCACTTTGTAAACATCCTGAGCTTGTGAAAGAGGAAGGCACTGAGAGGGACAGCTGGCATACAATTTGAAGGAGGAAAAGAGGCCTGCTCCCTTTTGCTCTTGTTGCTTTTGCTGTCTTCTGCCACTATGAACTGTTGCCCTCTGCCATGTGCCACCCTGCCTTGCAACCAGCTGATTATGGACTGAAAGTGCTACAAACGGTGAACTAAATAAACCTTTACTTCCTTAATTTTGGGCATCAAGTATTTTGTCTCAGCAACAATAGAAAAGTAACCAACACAATCCCTTTCCCTTTCCTCCCTCCCCCATCCATCCATCCATCCATCCATCTCTTGACCTTCTTTTTCTTCTTCTTCTTCTTTTGTATGTGTTTGCAATACCTAATGTTTACATTCCCTGTGTGGAGTTTGTACAAGTACACAACACTTCTTAATTTTTCTTTTCATTCTCTATCCTTCCCTTCTTCCCCTCATATCTCTTGACCCCCTTCCCCTTTGAGAAAGGTCTATCCCCCTTCCTCCTATTTTCTATCTTTTATTTCGCCCTTTATTTATACTTTAGGTTTCTTGTATAAGAAGCAACTATGTGATAGTTAAACTTGTGTGTTTGATTTATTTCTCCTAACATTATGGTCTCTAAGTGCATCTATTTTCCCACAAATGACAAGTTTATCTTTCTTTATGGTACTAGGTATAAACACCACATTTTCTGTATCTATTTATTGATAGAAATGTTAAGATTGTTACACGAACCACTTGTTCTGAGGAGCGCATCATTTCTACACTTCCCAAGCACAAGGACTTGCCTGTGTTGTCCTTCCTCATAGGTCACTGGGCAGTAGCCCTGGAGCTCAGCACACTTTGGAAATCGACTCTTCAGCTCTGACAGCGTTAGCTTTTTGGGGATCATGTCAGCAGATGGTAGTGGGTGAGGTGCTAGGGGAGGCACGTACAATTCTGGGTTCTCCAAAAATTTCTATTAAAAAATTTCAGGAGAAAAATCATTTTAAATAACAATAACATACAGGTCAAAAATCCACAGAGGCTGTCCAATTCTTTCCCCATTTCAGGAGCAATGTTCTGCCTTTCCAACTGTATGAGCTGCTCTCCTCCTTGTGGTAATCCTCCAAAATAATTGAAGGTCTCTCTTTATCTCATTCACTGATACAAAAACATTGTTGAGCTCCTACTCCATAACCAGCACTGAGGTGTACAGTCACCTGCTGGCTTGTCTTTCCGCCTCGCACTATAATTACATAGTTAAGGAGTGCTCTTGGACAGGTGATTTAATTTTCCAGTGTCAGTTCTCACTCTGTAAAATGCAAGAGGTGGACCAGATCCATAATCTCTAATGCCACTTGTAGTTTTAAGATTCTCTAATGACCATTAAATAAGCAGGAAGAAGTCTCTTTAATTTTTAAAAATCAAAAAATTCAATTCTTCAGAGAAAAAATGCTCAAAGGCATCTGATTAGTTCTCATTATTGTCTGCAAGTATCAGCCATTTTACTTTATTAAATATAAACATAAAACAGAACAAAACTTTCATTCCATTAAACAGAAAAGCAGTTAGTCTTCCATATCCATGGGCATTCTTACAACTTGTGTTTAGATGTCCCCCCAAAGCCTCATGCAGTCATAGGTGGAGCTTTTTCAGAGGTGGCTGAATCTAGAGTGTGTGACTGATTCGTGGTGCAATGCTAGAATTAAGGGTGAGTAATTATTCAATCACTACACTGTTTGGCTTGGCATTGCCTTAATCCTGGTACCCTGAATACAATATTAGCACAAACCTTCCTTTTTAATGAACTAAGAAACACTAATAGTATAATGAATTTGCTTTTTTTCTCTTTTTCCTTTCACCTTTCCTTTCCCCTTTCACCCATCCTAGTTCCTTTTTCCTTTTGAACAATTTCTTCCCATTTCACAATATGTATGGTACATTTTAGAATTTATTTACTCTTTCAGTTTCTCACACCAGGGAGACAATATGATGTTTACATATGTGAGTCTGATTTATTTCTCTTATGAATATGGTCTCAAGTTGTTCTTGGGTGTTGGGTATTTTGCCTCAGTGATGAGAAAAGCAACTGAGACAGACATGATGACCTGGTCCTCTAAATCTGGGGGAACTATATCCCAATATTCAACCACACACACACTAAAAATACTCAGAAGAAAATTGATTTTTTGCTGACTATGCACAATTTTTTCATTATTTTCCAAACATGACATTTACATTGTATTAGGCACTATAAATAATCTAGAGATGATTTTAAGTATAAGGAGGAGTATGTATAGGTTATATGCAAACTCTGCTGTTTTATGAGGGACTTGACCAATCATGCATTTTGTGTTCTTAGCAGGGATAGCAATGATGCCCACCCCCCTTGGATACTGAAGTATGACTGTCTAAGGTGTCTGGGGAATTTTAGTAATAGAACAAATGTCAAAGCACATGAGGCCAGTATCAGCTCTTGATTCATTTCTACTGACTTTGACCTCCCTTCTGCAGTCCATGGAGCAGGGCTCACTGGATGCTCACCTGCAAGCTGAGTGCTTGATGCTCAGCCTCCCCTCCATCACAAGGCTCCCCCTGGCTCTGCTGAACAAACTGAGCAGCCAAGGCCAGGGCCCACCATGGCCCACGGATTTCTGCTATGTTTAAGAATGTATCCTGTGATGTGTCTCACCGCTGACTCTGATCTCCTCCCTGGGCCCACAGTCACAGTTTCCATGAATGGTGCTCTGTCCTGGTTTTCTGAGTCTCCCAGGTATATCCACCCCACATTGCTATTTGACAAATTTAAAGATAAAACATTCTTTTTCATGAATGGAGATTTGGATTAGGAACAAACTTACATTTAGTTTTTCCTGAGAATTCATTTTATAATAGTGCCCCCTAAATTCTGCTGCAAATTGCAAGGAGTCCATTTCAGAACAATCAAATAATTCATATGACTCTGCCAAGCTCACAGGGCAGAATTGTCCAAATTCTCCCAGACGAGAAATCAACTCTTGAGGTGTGATACATAACTTGTCAATGCATGCAGCTTTTCCTATTATGAACATATTAACTGTTGTTATATATTTCCCATAGGAAGCACAATAAAACTTAAAATAATTTTAATTACATAGCCCTATGGATTTTACACAAACACTATACATTTTGAATTCCAAACAATACAGTAAAAAAAAAAGTTTTTCCTACCTCCATCCTTTCAGCCAAATGCACTCTCCTGAGAAGACCACTTCAGTCTTTTTTCTACCCATGCACATATACACATATTTTCTGCATAGAGTGTGCTTGTGCCACTATACTATAAATAGTATTCTGCAGCTTAATTTTTACAAATTAGTTGTGGTCTTTGATATCTTTCTATATTTCCTTATATGATTTACTTAATTCTTTAAATTGATGCATAGTATTCCATTGTATAAATATACATATGCAGTTTACTTAACCATTTATCTATTAATGGATATTTTGGTTGTTTTAGCTCTTAGCTACTATAAGCTATACATCATAAATAATATGTACATACATAATTTATGTGTGTGTATATATGTACATACATGTGTCTTGTGTCTGTAAATGAGCATATATGTATAAATTTGTATATGTATACATAAATATATATATTTGTCAATACTTTAAAATTTCTATGGGGTAGATTTCAGGAAGTACAAAGAAATGATTGATATGATTTTACTGACATAAACTTCTCCCTGTGCTCCAATGTGACCCAAGGGAAAGGAAGAATCATTCATCCAAAAGTGACTGTATTTATACAAGAGTCTAACTCAGAAAGGAAGAGCTCAAGTTCCTTTCATGGACTTAGTCAACTGGTATGGGGATTCCAAAGCAATATGAGATGGTATAGAGAATGAAATTACTTTTTCATACATCTTAGTTATAACAATTAGATTTTGATGCCAATATATTTTTATATAATTCTTTCACCAAGGAAAATTCTACCTTTTATTTGGATTATGTCTAGAAATGTCTTAGAGTTTAGCACTATGAAACATAAATCATGGTTTGGTCTCTGTTTAGTAAGACAGAAGTGATCTTATCTGAGAAACACTAATGTAGGCTAAACTCTTATCTGCCATCTCTGGGGCCCTTTCACCCCCTGAAAGTGATGAATCATCAGTGCAGTGTTAGCAGTATTCCCAACAAGCTCTTAGGACATAAACTGATGGTGTACAGTGTACTTCTCCAAAGGGTAAAATCTATGACAACAAAGTAGAGAAGATAAATTGGACACTTTGTGAGCCCTACAAGAAAGGACACCAGCCCTAAATCCTGACCATATCATTAGGTTCTGAAGACGTTTGGTGTCCGAAGAGTTCAGAGTTTTAATTAGATAGAATGTCTAATTTCTTTGTACAGTTTTTCACAGTATTAGGAGAAGTTTTCTAGGATAGTCTTTCTACATTTTTGAATTTTGACAGTCTTTGTACATTTTTCAATGTCTTTGTACATTTTTTCACAGTATGAGGAGAAGCTTTCTAGGATAGTATTACTGCCTCAAGACAAAGTGACCTTGAAATTCACCAAATCTCATCACATGAGACCTTTGTCACCTAACATTCTCAACTACCTTGTTAATTTGAACATAACTCTGACTGTATGTACCTTCATTGTATCACGTGTATCTTTGGGTGGACTGATCTGGCATAGCTCCAGAGTCCTCCTGGATTTCTGCCTTTCAGTGCTCACATACTCGGGAATCATCTCTCTGTGTATGTGGGCTGGATCTACTAATTTGCTTCTAATAAACAGAATACAGCAAAAGTGATAGGATATTACTTACAAGATTTGCTTACTGGTTTGAACTGAGTTGCGCTTCCTCAAGATGTATCCTAAATACTTATGAATGTGACCGTATTGGGAATGGATAGATGCATACAGGCAGACACAAAGAGGAGAGCTGCAGATGGGATGTAAAGAAAGACAGGTACACAGAATCACAGAGGCCCAGACTGGAGTGATGTGTCCACAAGCCAAAGGACTGCTGGCAATGCTGGAAACTAAGAGAAAGGAATAGAATAGAGTCTTTCCTAGAATCTTCAGAGAAGACATGGCCTTGACAACACCTTGATTTTGACCTTCAGCTTCCAAAACAGTGAGACGATACATTTCTGTGATTTAAGCCACTCTGTTTCTGGTACTTTTATCCCAATTGCCAACACTAAAACAATAACAAGATACCATAACTTCTTGTTGGCCTTTTCAGCATATTCAGTTAATACAAGTGGTCATGTTGAAGAGGTCCATATGGCAATAGCCAGTGAGGACCTGAAGTGCTCAAGCCAATAACCCTCAAGGAACTGAATCTTGTGAGAAATGTGAGTGGATGTGGTAGCAGAGCCTGTAGGAGAGATAATAACCATGGCCAACACCTTGATTTTAGCTGTCTTAGTTACTTTTCTCTTGTCGCTGAGACAAAATACCTGATGCCCAAAATCAAGGAAGGAAAGGTTTATTTAGCTCATAGTTTGTGGAGGTTTCAGTCCATATTCAGCTGGCTCCAAGGCAGAGTGGCACATAGTACAGGGCAACAGTTCATGGTGGGCAAACCCAGCAAAGGCAGCATGAGCAAAAAGGGAGGAATGGCAGCAAGCAGCCTCTTTTCCTCCCTTACACTGTGTGTAAACTACCTCCCCTAGGGCAAGTGTACCACTCACACCCATAATCCCAACATTGGACCATGAATCAATCATAAACTCTCGAAACCCACCCATGACTACATGAGGCTTTGGGGGGACATCCGAACACAAACCGTAACAGTAGCCTTACAAGAGACTATGATTCTCAGCTTTCTCTTGCTGTCATGAAAAACTTGAATAAATCAACCTTAAGGAGGAAAGTTTTAGTTTGGTTCACAGCCTCAGCAGTTTCAGCCCACGGTTATTTAGCTTGGGTTGCTTTAGCCGGTGGTGAGGTGGTAGAGCATGACAGAAGCAAAGAAGTGGCCAAGAAGTGAAAAAGTGAGGAAGGAGCTGAGGTTCCAGAAGTCCCTCTTCAAGTGCACACCCCAGTGACTACTTCCCGCAACTAGGCCCCAGCTCCTAACTAACGTTTTCATCACCTCCAAACAACACATGTGAGCTTTCAGAGACATTTAAGGTCCCAACCACAGCAGAAGCCCTGATTACAGCCTTGTGGGAGATTAAAATCTCTAACTCTGTATCTAGATTCCTGACCTGTACAAACTGTGTGCGTATCTATGTGTTGGTATAGCTGCTAAGTTTTGGAATAATTGTTATACAGAAATAGAAGTGAATGTATTATTGTATCTCTTATTTATGACACCAATGAAAAAGCTATGATGCCCCAATATTCTTTCCTATAAAGTAGAATAATATTTTGCAATAATACAATAGTGATATAATATTATTATTTTAAGGTGCTGTAATATATAATGCTACTATATATGTAATAGCATATAGTAATGTTAAAGTGTACAATATATTTTAAATATGCAGTGTCCCCCAAAGACTCATGTACTGAGGAGTAAACACCCAATGCAGCAGAGTTTGAAGGAGAGGCCTAGAGAGGCACCTGAATCATGAGGACGCTCATCTCATCTCTAGGTCAATCAACAGATGAGTTTAGAGCTGAGTGGGCTGTCAGGAGGCAGATCCCCGCTGGAGGAAGTAGGTCACTGGGAGGGTAGCTTTGCAAAGTACATTTTGTCCCCAGCCCCTTTCTTTCTCTCTGGCTCATCCTTGTACTCTCTGCTGTCTGGGTGCCATGAGGCAAGCAGCTAGATGACAGCTCTGAAACCATGTGCCATAATAACTCATTTGTCTTCTAGGTTTTTCAGGTACTTTGTGCCAGTGATGAACAACTAACTAACGCAATACATAGTTTAAAGTATTATACTCCACAATACTACACTGTCATAATATTGTGTATTCCCCATTGCTCTCTAGCTCAGAGGCCCTGAGCTTCATAAATCCTGAGATGTTTAGCAACAGGATAATTTAGAACCTCATGAGCTAGTCTGAAAAGACATATTGGAAGTCATTCACTACTTATCTGAAATTCAAACTTAACTGGGTGTCTTGGGGGGTGCATTACTGGGAATTGAACCCAAAGACTACCTACCTCTGATTTATTTATTCATTTTTTATTTTGAGATAGGGTCTCACCAAGTTCCTGTTAGGGTTCATACATTGTATCAACTTGGGGAGTCTAGAGGTTTGGCTGAGTGACTCAGTAGGAAGCCAGGGTGCTTACTTTGTATACAACCTGAGCCTGTGGAAGAGGAGGGCATGGAGACTGTGTGAGAGGTACTGTAGAAAGAGGCTGCTTGCCCCCATGCCTCCCTTTTGCTGGTTGCTTTTGCTGTGCTCTGCTGCTATCAACGTTTGCCTTTTGCCATGTGCCACTCTGCCTCAGAACCAGCCAAGTATGGATTGAAACCTCCACAAACTGCAAGCTAAATAAACCTTTTCTTCCTTCATTTTGGGCACTGGGTATTTTGTCTCAGCAAGGAGAGAAAAGTAACAAAGACAGTTCCCCAGGCTGCCTTCAAACTTGCAGTCCTCCTATGTCAGCCTCCTGAGTAGCCGGGATTATAGGCCTGTACTGCCACATCTGTCCTGTCCTGTATTTTTATTTTCTAAATGTGGCCACTTCTACTCCAGAGAGTGCTTCCTAACAAAGCTTCTGCCTACGAATTTTCATTTCCAGTCTGACTCCAGGGAATCCACTCTAAGACCTAAGACAGGAAAGGTGAAATAGTGTAAGAGAAAAGTGAAAGAAGTACAATTCTTGCTTCCAAAGTCTGCCATGAGGAGTTTACTGGTACAATGTTATCCAGAGTTTATTGGGAAAATGCTTCAAAAATCTCAATTCTCCCTTTCCTTCTATATTTAAGTTCATGCCCTATAATTACTGAGGTAAAAACACATTCCTGGTCTATAGAAAAGCAGGAAACAGGGATACTGGTTATACCCAAATGATGAAGCAAATCGAGACACAATGATGCAGTTATCATCAAAATCCTCACTCTATTTTTATTTCTAAAAGATTCTCTTAGTCATGTTGCCCCCATATATCTCTTATTTCTTCTCTATAGTTTCTAAAGTTAACCGAAATCATTACACAGATGTCTGTACGACCCCACACAGATAATATCTTTTGAGTCATTATTCTTTTTAGAAATATCATATGTAAATATTGTCCTTTGTATTTTGTGTATTTTTAGAGAAAAGTCAAGAAACTAATAGAAATACATAATGAAAGTTTTCCATCCCTTTCAAATACAGATTAAAAGATATTTAAAGATCAAGTGTATTATTTTTAACTCATTTATACCACACCACAAGAATATAAATAGTAAATATAATTTTAATTGCAAATTTCTAAATATTTCAAAGTATTACTCCAAACTACTGCCCCCATAAAACTACATAGAGAATTCTGGGAAATAGCTCTTATATGGAATTTCAAACAACATAAAAAATGAGAGCTTATGCATTATTTTTATGCCCTACATTTACATAGGCATTCAATAAGCGATAGCTTGAGTGCCATGGTACTGTCATAAAAACTGACCCATCAACCAATGGAATAGAGAACCCAAAAATAAGTCCATACATTTATAGCCAACTTATTTTCAGCAAAGGCACAAGAAATGCTCATTGGAGAAAAGACAGTCTCTTCAATAAATGGTTCTGGGAAAACTGTATATCCATATGCAGAAGAACGAAGCCTGATCTCTGTGTTAGACCATTTTGCATCACTACAACAAAATTCTGGGAGCTGGATAACTTTATTTTTAAAGGAAGCTTACAGGAGCCAGGCATGGTGGCGCACGCCTGCAATCCCAGCACTTGGGAGGCTGAAGCAGGAGGATCATTGTAAGTTCAAGGCCTGGTCTACAAAGTGAGCTAAAGACCAACCTGAACTACATAGGGAGACCCTGTCTCAAAAAAGACAAAAAAAAAAAAGAAGCTTAGCATTCTAAGGTGCAAGGTCTAGAGGCCGCCATCTGTTAATGGCCTTCTTGCTAGCAGAGTCACAAGGTCACAGAGAACATCAGAGTCACAAGGTCACAGAGAACATCAGGTGGTAAGACAGGGAGCATGCAAGTATCTGTGTGCCTCTTCTGGTCTCTCTCCCTTCTGTAAAGCCACCAATTCTGAAGGCTCTACGCTAGTGGCTTTATCTAACCCTAATCACTTCCCAAAGACCTCACCTCTGAATGCCATAATTGAATTAAGTTTCCACATCATCTTAATATCTCACAGTGGGATTAAATTTCAACACATGAGGCACTGGGGGACTCACACACCATATCTCAAACCACACAAAATCACCATCTACAAATCAAAGTGGATCAAAGACCTAAATATAAGACCTGAAGCTATCAAACTTTTAGAAGAAATATAGAAGAGGCACTTCTAGATATTAGTATAGGCAATAGTTTTTTGGATCAGACCCACAAAAGCACATGCAATAAAAGAAAAAATTGACAAATATGATTACACAAAACTAAGATGCTTACCTAGCAAAGGAAACAATAAACAGAATGAAGAGACAATTTACAGATTGGTGGAAAATATTTGCATACTATTAATTTGACAAGAGATTAACATAGAAATACATTAGGAAGTCAACAGAAAAAACACCTGAATGATCCAATTTTCTCAAAGAAAGTTTTCATATGGCCAACAAATATATGAGTAAATGCTCAAAATCACTAGCCACTAGGGAAATGCAAATTAAAACCACTGTGAGTCTCATCTCATCTCAGAATGTCTATAACCAAGAAAACAAAAAATACTAATAAGGATGTGGACAGAATTGTTCTCAAAAAGGAAGAGAGTAGAATAGTGATTACTATAGGGTACAAAGGGAGGAGAAGGAAGGTAGAGGGAGGTTGTATAATGGCTACCAAAATACAATGAGGAGTAATGAATTTTAGTGCCCTATAGTACAATAGCATGAATAAAGTTTAAAATTTAAATAATTTATGAAGAACTAGAACAGAGGAAATCAAGGGTTCAAAACACAGAGAAATGGTGAAATGGAAGAGCTGATTATCCTGATTTGCTCATTGTGCACTGTATGCATGTAATATTTCTTTTGCTTTGTGTTTTGCTTTTTTTTTGAGCAAGGATCTCACTATGTAGTCCAGGCTGGCCCTGAACTTGCTATATCACATGGGTCTGAAACTTGAGATCCATCGTCCCTCCTTTATATACCTGTATTGAAATATCACAGTGTACTCCATAAACATGTATGAGTATTATGTCAATTAAAAAGAAAAAGTAAATTTTAGGAATGTAAGCGTTGTGTACTGCAAATATGTACTAATAAAATAAAAAATGGTAGCTTAAGCAGCAGCCATTTATTAGAACAAATATATAATCCCACATATCTTAGTCACTTGAGATGCTCAACCAAATATATTGGACTTGGTAATTGACAAAGAACAGAAATTTATTGTTCATATTTCTGGAGGCTGGGAAGTCTAAGGTCAAGGTGTCAGCAAATTGGTATTTGATAAGGGCCTATTCCTCAGAGATGGAAATTTCTTGCTGCAGTGTGGCATAGAGGAAAGGGGAAATAGGCTCCCCCAAGCTTCTTTCATAAAAGCTCTAATCCCATTCCTTAGGGCAGAGAACTCCTAAACTAATTAATTGCTAAAGACTTGACCTCTTCCTACTATTGCACTGTGGATTAGGTTTCAACATGTGAATGGGAGAGCCAAGCATTCAGACCAGAACACTATAGCAACTGGATAATTCTCTATATCTAAAATACAAATTAAGGTTCTGAAGACAGATGTTCAAACTTAATGAGTTATAACAATATGAATTGGGGATATTAAAGCTTTGAATTCACATTTTGCTTTACTTTTTAAAGTATTTTCTTACCTTCTTTTATTCTTTCCAGGTATTTCTGCATATGTTTATTCACCATTTGAATGGTCTTAATGACTTCATTCCATACCCACCACTTACTATGAAATCCATCAATCACATACCAGTTCTGATGCTGTTCTTGATAATATTGCCTAATTGCACCAATATTTTTGCGGTACACTGAATTCTTGATGGCTATAATCTGGGCACTATTGTACAATGGGTAAGACAAACTAACAGAGAAACAAAAAGAATAGAAAAAGCGGTTTAAAACGTGCTTTCTTTCTTGCATAACTGAAGTTCATTTTTTATCATATATATTACCTTGGTTCATTTTTTTTTTCCAGGAGCAATCTTCTGAAAATTTCCTCAGAAGGTATATCCAGCTCAAAGACAATCATGGGAATGATTGATCTTTTTTCCAAGAGATCCATTTGGTGTGCAGTTACAGGGTATCCATCGATAACAACACTAATAAAGAAAAAAATGAAAATAAAAGTGCACATTTCTTTTCTTCATGTTTCCCTTCTGTCTTCGACACTCGTTCATCCTTCCAGTAGTGGCCCAAGCTTTTCCTTACGTAACTCAAATTATCTTCTTTGTATTTCCCCTTCTTCACTTCTACATCTCACACCTCGGCCAACCCAAGAGTCTTGAGGTGAGCAGCAGTATGCGTACTTCAGACGGCAAAGGTAGGACAGGTTCGAATTTACACACTTAACATCACAGAACTTAGTGTTGGCAGAATTTGGGAGAAATTGCATGTAATGTCTTGATCATATATTCCATTGGTACTATTAAAGCACGAACAGCAGAAGGCATGAAGACAGATCTAGACTTGAAACCTGGTTTAAACACCTGAGCATCAATTTCTAGTAAAATAAGGACAATTATGTTTAACCTGAAGAGTTGCTTGAAGAATTAGAGAACATGTACTGTATATAAGGCAACTAGAACAGGCCTGGCACATATTAGATACTCAATAAGTAGTCACAGGTATTCTACGAGGAGGGGTTTTGTTGCAGCCATTCTGTGAGGAGGTAGGGAGGCAGAAGGGGAGATGCAGGGCTGGTGAGAGGAGCCTGATGATACTGCAGTAGAAAGCGCTCTTTCTGGACCCGTCCTGCAGGTCTCCGAGCAGAAAGGGTAAAGAGAATTTAAGTCAGTCCAACAGTCTGAGATAATCAGACCGTCACTATCAATCTGAGAGGCACTGATAAACAAGGTTGCTCAGAAATTTCAGGAGGAGTGGTCTAAAAAGTCAGGCAAATCTGGGGCGGCTGGCTAACAGCCACCAGCAGCCAGGTCTAAGCCACAGGACATACGCCCCAGCCAAGTCTCACAGCAGAGAGGACTGCAAATGAATGCCACAGAGAATGGAAGAGGCTGTCATTGTTTTGTTTTGTTTTGTTCATAGTAGCTCAGTGCTCTTGTCCTGTGAAGCATCATTTAGTTGGCTCTCAGCATTAGGGAAACTGAGGGTGGGTCATTATCCTGGGATTAAAGTGAAATAAAATCTTTATTTGTGAGCTAACTGGGTCACAGAGGCCCCTCAGTAAGGTCCCTCACTGAGGTTCCTCCTATACAAAGATGAACATCACAGAGGAGGTAACCCAATGTGGAGATATCCTCTTATGCCAAAGGCCCTTCTCTGGGGCAACGTCTAACAGAGGAGGGTAAACTGCTCGGACAGCACATGCATGTGTGGCACTAGAGGAGGTCACTGCCACCTGTGTGGACAGCAGGGCCAGAAACCACATTTCTGGGAGCAGCTCTGTCTGATGAGCAGAGAGGACTGCTCCTCCAAAATTCTATGGGACAGGGAGAAGCACTGTGGGGTGTGGAAGTCACAGTGTGTGCTCTGCAAAAGGCGAGAGCAGTAACGGCAAACCTTTTCGAGAGTGCCCAAACTGCAACCCAAAACCTAACTATTTATTGCAAAATCCCAACACTGCAATTAAACCTAAATACTGAAGTGTTAAGCCCAGAGAAAAGCAACTGTTATCCTACGCTCAACTGTTGAGGCGACTTGGTTCATGTGGCAAGAGAGGGCTCTGTATACCTGCTGCAGCATGGGTGTCATAGTTTCACCACCACCAGCCTGGAGGTTCTCGTACAACTCATGCTGCTACAGGGAATAGCATGGCCTGCTTGCTAATGTAGCAAGTGAATATTCAAGCCAAGTTTCACTGTGACAAAAAATTAAAATATGTATCCATGTACATATGGCTCGCATATTCTCTAACTATGTTTACTCACAATCCTCTCTTCCCCATGAGACTTCAACTGGAGCCTAGAGACTTCACCACAGAGCATGGAGAAGGCATTCCGTGTCTCAGCCCAAACTTGCTCAGCGTTTGAGCAGTAGCTTTTATCTTTTACAAGAGCCTTAAGCCCTGCTAAAAATGAGTATCTTAGATTGCTACTGAGCCATTTTTTCTCCTGTATCTCCCTCATCCCGCTCGCTTACCCTGCAGTGTTACATACACTGTCCATCAGGGCAAGGTCCAAGGCTTGAACAGTTAGCTCCTCTGGCACTGTCATCCCCTTGTAAAGATGCCAGTTTAACATAAGTGCCAGCTCTGTTTCTGGGTGGTGGCTCAGTACAGTTCTCAAAGCTTCTCCTACTGACAAATGTTTTAGGCCATATTCACTTGCAAGCTTTTTAGCAACTGCAACACATAAGACATTAAACTTGTTTAATTTCACACATTCACCAGTATACCTTACTTTCAAGTTCTGGTTAATGACATCAACAGCAAGCTAATTTCTATATTCTTCAAAGAAATTTCACAGATATAATTGTCATATTTTACTGACTTGGTGATTGTCAAAGGTGCGTGTGTGCGTGCATGCGTGCGTGCGTGTGTGTGTGTTTTATAAAACAAACTAATGTTTAAGTGTCTTTCCTGATGCATAGGGTGGCAAAAATTTTTCATAGCACTGCAGTGATACCATGTGTTCTCTCAAATATGTGTGCCATGTATCTGGCACTATGTGAAAAATAACAATGAAATAACCTGTTTCACTGGATACCATGCCCACCTGTCTGTCTATGGATTCCATATGGCAATCAGGATATATATCCTACATAATTAATCATTTAGGAAATAACTTTTAAAAATTATAGTGGCATAACCTAATATTGTAACTGATTTATAGTTCATGAGCAAATTTTTCTTCTGTGACCTTACTTGATATTTTCAACAAAGAAATGAGAGATCAGATTGTGTCTACACTTACTCCTTTGTTATCAATGTTCTAGAGTTGTGCAGAAATGTCATCTCTTAATATGAAAACATTTCTTATGTTAAGAGGTTTAAATAGTCAGACTTCATCTGAACAGCTAGAACACAAAACTATCCTTTATTATTTGTGGTAAAAAAGTAATTTTTCCTTCTGTCTTTTCCCTTCAGTCTCTGTGCAGTTATTGAAGTCTATTATTTTTCTATGAAATATAGCCTGCATGTCTTCTTTTGATTTTATTCTTGATGTAACGAACTACTGTTCATGTTGTGCTCATGTCACCCTGAAATCCGACAAGTAATTTTTGGACCAATTGTCTTAACAAAGCTATAGTTCAAGTAATACAAAATGTAAACATTACAGGAGTACAGTTTATCAAATGCCTTTTCAACAATGATTAAGATTACTGATTTGTGCTTTAAAATTTTCTACTGGTACTGAGGATCGAATCCAGTATCTCGTGCATGCTAGTCAAGTGCTCCACCACTGAGCAACACTCCATCTTTTTTCTTTAATTTATTTTTAAGACAGGGTCTCACCAAGTTGCCTAGGATGGCACTAAACTTGCAATCCTCCTGCATCAACCTCTTAAGCCACTGGAATTACAGATGTCTGCCACCACACCCAGCTGATTGTAGTTTTTCAACAGAAGTCATGCACCTTTTAACAATGGGTACGTTCTTAGAAATCCATCACTAAATACTACTGTCATTTTGCAACCATTATAGAGTGCACTTACGCAAACTAGGATAGCCTGACTCAAGTAGATATGATCCTCTAGAAGAACCACTACTGTGTACATGGTCTGTGATTGAAAGAAATGTCAGTGTATGACCATATTACTATAGGAGTATACATTTATATACTTTTAATATATATGTTTCAATACATTGTTCATAGTAAATTTTATAGAATCTTATTTAGGACATTTTATTATAATGATAAATAATAATAATTTGTAACTTCCTATATTATATTTGTTAAGTTTTGATATCAGAGTAGCGAATTTAAAATGGATTGTATATCCTTTATTCTTTTTGATTATATGCACTTCAATAAAAACAAAACAAAAATAATTAGAAAGCTTACTATCTTTTCTCTTGCTTATGCAAAAATGTTTAAAAACATGTAAATTTTTTCTTGACTTTTTTTCTCTAAGCCCATCTGATCCTGGGCTGTTCAGAGTAAGGCCATGTTTTTGACTGTCTTCCTGTTGTGGCTTGGGTCTGGAACGTCCCAGGCCCTGGTTACAGGCTTAGCCTCAGACTGTGGTGGTCCTGTAGGAGGTGGCAATAAGAGGCAGCCTATGGGGAGGGTCCACTTCAAGGCAGTGCCTCTGGAAGGGGTTGTGAGAACTGCCCTCTTCCTCTCTTTTTCTCTTTCTCTCTCTCTCTCTCCCTCTTTCCCTCTCTCTCTTTCCTTCCCTTCCTCCCTCTCTCTCTCTGTCTCTCACACTTTCTCTCTCTCTCTCCCTCCCTCCTCTGCTCCAGCCCTGAGGGGAGCGAACTCTGTGGTCCACTCTTCATCACAATGCCCTGCCTCACTAACCACAGACTGACACCCCAATTTTGCTTTCCCTTCACAAGTTCATATCTCAGGTGTTTGTTACAGCAATAAAAAGATGGTTACACTTCTCTTTGATGGTTATTGGTCTGCTTAGGTTTTCTATCTCTTTTTTAGTCAATTTTGATACACTTCTCTGCAACAGTTATTGGTGTACTTAGGGGGTTTTTTTGCCTCTTTTTGAGTCAGTTTTGATAGCTGGTTTCTGGAAGAGGTGTCACTGGGTTTCAGTGGATCCTTGTATGCTGGAGAAAAACAGAAACATGTTCACCTGTAGTTTTCCCAGATCTCGGAGGCCCCACAATTATAATCCTAACAGGCATAGTAGGCTTAACTTCAGGTTGGCGGATATATTTTATGGGGTTCTTCATGAATTTTTCCTTAGTTTCCTTACTAGATAAAAAATAAATATACTGACGATGGATTACAGGATAAATTGGATTCTCCGCATTTCCAATTGGCTGAAATGTTTCTCCTTCACTTAACTGCAACACAATTGAATTTATAAGTTAGTTTTAACTTGTAGAGCATAGAGCATTTCCTCCAAATACATTGAAAATATGTAAAATAATAAAACAAATCTCAACTACACAGAGATAAAACTATAATCAAATATTAATATTAAATACCTAAAAATTATTTCATAGCAGTATACAATCAAAGTAATGTTTGCAGTTTATGACAGTTAATATCTTTTCTATACATGGAATGTATGTCAAGGAGTATAGGTTGTGGCATTTTTTTCACAGGCTAATGTACCCTTATAAACAGATGTATTCCTAAGGTGCTACTAGGGATTAGATTGTCTCCTCTACCCTACAGTTCATACACTGAAGCCCTAATCCCCAAAGTTGCTACATTTGAAGATAGGGCTTTTAAGAAAATAATTAAGACTAAAACAGGTCAGATAGATAGAGCTCTAATCCAACAAGCCCATGTCCCTTTAAGAGACACTAGGGGATGCACAGAAAAATCTCCATGTGCAGATGCTGTAAGAAGGTGACAATTCCAAGCCAAGGATAGAAGTTTCATGGAATCTACTCCTGCCAACACCTGACCTTGGACTTCCAGCCTCCAGAGCTGAGAGAAAATAAATTCCTGTTTGTTATGGCCTGTGTCTAGATGTCCCCCCAAAGCCTCATGCAATTGTGAGGTGGGCTTCTAGAGTTTGTTATTGATCCATGGTCCAATGCCGGGATTAGGAGTGTGAGGGCTACACCTGCCCTGGGGCGGGGAGCTGCATACAATGTAAGCGAAGGAAAGAGGCCTGCTCTCTGCTTCTCCTCCATTTTTGCTCTTGTTGCGTTTGCTGTTTTCTGATGCCATTAGCTGTTGCCCTCTGCCATGTACCACTCTGCCTTGCAGCCAGCTGAATATGGACTGAAACCTCCACAAACTTTGAGCTAAATAAAACTTTCCTTCCTTAATTTTGGGTGTTGGGTATTTTGTTCCAGCAATGAGAGAGAAAAGTAAGCAAGACACTGTTGTTGAAATTTTCTTGCCTCTCGCACTTCATTAAAGTAACCAGAGCACATTGTTATAAGTGGGTTCTTCATATATATTTTGCAGTATGCTGGTGGGTAAATTCCCCTAAATTCTCTTCCACAGTTCTATACAGATGAATTCCTACTCATGTAAACATTAACAGTAGTCATGAGAGGGGAAAATGCCTATAAAGGACAGCTTAAGGTATGGGGGTGGAGTGGAGAGGAACGAGGGGTGTCCTACATCTTCACTTTGATAGTGATGAAGAACCACCAATTCAATGTGAATATTCATGTTTAGTTTGAATATTTTTATAACATCAGATAGCCAACCATCAGCCATCCCTAGACAACAGTGTAGGTGTAACATAGTATTGTTAATATTGGCTCTCCTTTTCAGATACCCTTGCTGAAATTACCTTTACAGGGTCCCAGTAGCCAAATGAACTTATGTACTTGTAGGTGAAGGCGAGCATTTTCTGTGCAAGGTGTGCTGATACTGCATTGCATGTCTCAAAAATGCTTGCACGATTTTCTACCAGTGGCTTCAGTTTTGTATTCAATGCATATTGTACAATATGGACTTTTCGAGCTCCATTAACAGAAAATATTGGTATCAAAAACTTCTCAAATTCTTCCTAATGAGAGAAATCATAAAACCAAATATATGTGGTGGGAAAATGGTCAACGATTCACACTACACAGACACTTCTGGTGACTACTTCAGGGGATATAACAAGACTTTCTCAGCTAACGAGTGGCTGAGTGCTGGCAGTTAACCCTACTCTGACCCTGTGAGGGCTCCCAGTTGTTCTTGATTTATGGAATTGTTTCATAATTAAGTAGTACTGGCAAAGACATTACAGACCTAAAATATATACTTCTTTTGAAATGTAATCTTGAAATAAGTCATTAACCAAATTGCTTTGGTTTCATGCTCAAATGTTATATTCTGAATTATAAAAAAATGAAGGAAAAGTCATAACCTGTATCTTTTGTAAACTATTCATATCTGTTTCAAATTTTTCTACCAGTTCAGTTCTCAAGCGCTCAACTGCATCAATTTCCTGTTCATCTTCCTCATTCGTCTCTTCTTCATCTTTTGTAAACACTTCAAGGATATTCTCGATATCTTCATAATCCTCATCAGGCTCTTCCTCACTTATCTCATTATCTTCTCTAACACCAATCTAAGAAAGAAAACATTCCCTTTTACTAGATAAACCGAGCAGGTGTCAAATGATACTGTTAACAAATCATCAGGAATATTTTGTAAAAAGCTGGTATTGGTTGGTATCCTATAACAGTCATCTGGTAACACACTCTTGTTGCTGGGACAAAATATCTGACACCCAGAATTAAGGAAGGAAAGGTTTATTTAGCTCACACTTTGTGGAGGTTTCAGTCCATAGTTGGCTGGCTCCAAGGCAGAGTGGCACATGGCAGAGAGCAACAGTTCATGGCAGTGGAAAAGAGCAAAAGCAGCAAGAGCAAAAGGCAGGAGCAGCCGCAAAGAGAAGCCTCTTTCCCTCCCTTATATTGTATGCAGGCTACCCGTGCCAGGGCAGGTATAGCACTCACACCCATAATCCCAGCATTGGACCATGGATCAATCATAAACTCTAGAAGCCTGCCCCATGACTACATGAGGCCTTGGGGGGACATCCACACGCAAACCATAACACATAGTAAAACTTTAAACATCTGGCATTCTGAAACTTATGACTTTCAAGACTGACATCACAGCAACCCCATACAGAAGTAAACGGACAAATTATTAAATGCTATTAAATGTCTATAGTTTGTCGCATTTTCATGATCTTCAGAAATAATAACGCAGCACAAAGACTATCAAAACATATTAGCTATATTAACTGGGATGAATCACTTTCTTTATCTGTAACATAGGAGTAATAAAAGTAAGGTAGCTTAAAAGGTTTGGGGGAACATTAATTGACTTAATAAATGAGAAATCCAAGCCAGTTATGATGGCATGTGCCTGCAATCCCAGCACTTGGAAGACTCAGGCAAGAGGACTGCAAGTTCAAGCCCAGCCTGGGTAACTTAATAACTTAGCAAGACTCTACCTCAAAATAAAAAATAAAAAAGGTCTAACGATACAGCTCAGTGGCATAGTGTGCCTGAATTCAGTCCACACACACACACACGGAAAGCTCCTAGAAAAGTATGTGGTATGTGATTATGCCATTACAATCACTTGGTATAAAGCACTGCACTGATAATGTCACTGCTCTGACCTTTTAGGAGACTATAGCCCATCTGAGAAACAAGATTATTTCATGAATGTTTCTTAAAAACTATGGCAGGAATTTGGAACTCATTTGTGTGCATAGATTTCAAATGCTAGCATTCTTTTGCACAAATAAATGAAGTTTATTATTTATCTCCTCCTGCCATGCCTCCACACCACTTTCCCCACAGTATTCCTTGTCTCAACTGGAGCTTGCCTTCTGGTCAGAAACCTGGAAGTTATCTTGATTTGGAATTATCTTGGCATGTCACTTTCTATGTCTCCCCCTCCAGTTATCAAAGGGTTCCAACCCTAAATAATGTTCAACATTCTCTCTTCTCCAGCCCTCCCCCATTGTTTGCATTTTCATTTTCTTTTTACTAATACCCTAAATGATCAGACTTTTGTTCCTGTAATAGGCACCTGGAGCTTGGGTTTGGGCTTGTGGGGATGCAGGAGGAGGATGGGAGCCACGGTCTCTCAGTTCTGGCTTCTTTTTTGGAAAACTTTGAAACCACTTAGTCCTCTCACTACTTTTTCCTTTTCCTTATATTTGAAGTGGCTGCTCTCTCAAAAAACAAAACCCGTGATCCTCAAGGCTTATCTTTAAAAGGCAATAGCAGGTAGAGAAAAGGAACTATACTGAGCATCCTACATAGACGTCTGTGTGAGGGTTTGCATCCCTCCTCCAGTCCTTACCCTGAGATAATCAGTAGTCCTACCTCCTGCTCAGCTCTCTCAGCACTGGCTGGAAGTGTGAAAAGCAAAGATGAAAATCTCAAAAAAGCTCCTTTTTTGTGTACTGTTGTATTTTGCATGACATTATTTAAATGTGTTAAATGGTGTTTTTCTTTAAGAAATGTTTATTTTTTCTGATGATAAAAACAATCAAAAGTCAGTGTAAATAGCTGGTATATCAAAAAGAATAAAGAAAATAGAAATGATATGTAATTTCACTAATCCTAGGTAAATCTGTGTAGTTCCTTTGAGATTTTTATTTTACACTGTTGAGATAGTGAACAATGTGTTTTTTGCTTTTTTTAAACCAATTTACTTACCATTTCTTTCCTTTTTTTCTCTCTCTCTAAAATAAGTTCAGCTCTTCTTTTAGCAATCATATCCTCCTATTAAAGAAAAATTTAAAGTTTTTAATATAAAATGATACTTTGTTTTGAGACAGTCTCACTATGCAGTGCAAGCTGACCTTGAACTCACTCTAAGCTAGCCTTGAACTCACAGTGATCCTTTTGCCTCAACCTCCTGAGTGCTGGGACTACAGGTATGTGCTATCACTCCTGGCTAAAAAAATACTTTTTATGTATTAATTTATTTTTCCCAAGTGGAGATAATATTTGGATGCAAGGGAGAGAAGCTTTCCAGGGAAGCATGTGCTGGTGGTAATTATGTTGCTTGCATCTTTGTTCTGGGCCAATCAGTTATTTCCCCTGAAACAGCACTTGGGGTCAGTCACTCTTTCCATGAATACTAGAAGTCATTTTCAAAATTTGTTATGCATTTGTGGACTTCACATCAGTAGACCTCAGACATGAAGAAATAGAGATATACTTGGAGGAGATTTGTTAAAAATGTTTGGTAATCTTTTATCTTACTATAAAAATATAATTGTCTAAAAATTTTGTACAATTGTACATATGAGGAAAGCAGATGTACTTTGGAGATGGTGATAGACACCATGAGCCACATGGTCTTCTGTTTTACTAAGGTCCTCTAGACCTAATGCGATGGATCCCAATGTGAGCTCACAGTTTAAATGAAAACTCATCAGTTCTCGAATTTTTGTGCTGATTGGCTCAGAACTCTCCAATCTGGAGATTTAAACATAGGTTTAATTTTTTAATTTTAAAATATTTAGTCTTGACATGTATATGCTAAGTCTGATTTTCTGTTTTCATCATTCAAATAAGTGAAGCTTACCTAATCATCCTACTCATTTTTTTCCTCTCTCTAAATAGGTTCAGCTCTTCTTGTAGTAATCATACCCTTCTATTGAAGAAACATTTAAAGTTTTTAACATAAATGATAAAATGATATAAAATAATATAAAATATAAATAAAATATAAATATATGATATATTTATATTAAATAATGTAAATTTTTATCACTAATATAAAATGATAAAAATTACCTCAGTGTTAGCTAGATGCTAGCATTGAACATTATTATCTACATGCTTTCATTCTACTCAAGTTACATAGTATTACCCCACCCCAAAGGTGAGTTAACAGTAATTCAGAGGGTTCACCTCATGTCACTGCACAGTGTGCATGGGAGGATTAAAAGAAAACTCCCTGGTGAGGAACAGTGATGCTTGTGTTGTGCAGGCTGCTCAGAAGCAGGGTGTACATTTGTTCCTGTTGAGAAATACAATGAGCAAGAGAGCTTGGAACTCTCCTAGGAGTTCAGACCCCAAGAGGGTGACTTGGTCAAAATGGAATTTTGGGAAAATAATCTGGAATTATCTGGAATATTGGCCTGGTAGGTGCAGAGAGGAAGCCAGGAATAATGAACCAAGAAGAATGTGAGGCAGGACAGAGCTACTGGGTGTAGAAAGGACAGAGCAAAAGCATGAGGGTGTGAACTGGTTCCTGGGAGCTGCTGCTGTGCTGCTTGGGGTCCCCCGGAGTTCTCAGGGCAGCAGTGAGGAGACTGCCTCCTCTTCCGCTTGCCAGGATCTGGCAGAGGGATGCTGGGTATATTCTATTCACATGTTGGTTATCAAAAAGCTTCAAATAATTGTTATTATAAGAACTCAATGAAGAAAATGTTATCATGCTGTGGTATTAAAATCAGAAAACTACACTGTATACTTTAAATAGATATTAAACAGATTTACTCCTGTGTACTGGTTTGTATAGGATACCTGCCTTGATTTTTGCCTTCATGGCTTTGACAAGTTTTTTCCTTTCTAATTTCTTCTGTTGTTTCAGTTTCCATTTTTCAATTTGGAAAGGAAGGAGACGATCAAAAATATCTTGATCATCAACTTGTATAAAAACAGCAGCATCTGGGAAAAATCCATGCTCCCCCAGAAACTGGGCTTCTTCCAGGAACCGTGGGAAACCATCTAGGATGAAGCCTGTAGAACTGGGTGGAATTTTTCATAACTTAACTTTATTTGCTTAAAATGTTATGTTATAGACATGTACATCTATATTATATATTATTATATCTCTATATAGTATAGATTTTTAAATGTTTGATAAATCTCTATACCAGCTGTGTAATGAATAGTTCAAAAGTTTGCTGCACTGCATTTTACTTCTTTTTAATATTCCCGGTTGCATATACAGTATTTCTATTCCAAAATTATATAAAATTAGATTAAATTTTTAATAGCTTACACTTAAATTTATAATATAAAATTGTAGTCAATTAGTTTACAGATAATTACTATTAAATTAGAAGCTTTCTAAAATATGTAAAAAGATTAGATTTTTGTAAAAAATAAGTTTTCTGTGTAGGAGGGGTGAAGGTTTCATGGTCTGCCTGAAGAACACACTTAGCTGGCCACCCTTAGTGGGCCCCTCAACTTTGGTAGTTTTTCATCTAACGATGCTTCCTATAAATTCATGCCCTCCTGCCTGGGTCTCCTTGTAACCAGTAACAATTCTTGATGTCTGTATCTTGGCTCCTTGATGTATATAAGATGATTCTATTTAAATGAGGTTGTCAAACTTACCTAGTACAATAAAATTAAAGGATCATAAAAATAACTATGATGCTAACACATTTTCATTAGCAAATACTTATAAAACAATCGGGCTTTGAGGATTTGGCTTCATTCAACTGAGAGAGTCAATACTGGTCTCATTGGTTTAAGGATTTACATTTAAATAAATTTTCTTCTTAACATTTTTATGAACATCTAACAGTTTCAGCCTTCAAAGTTGTTACTTCTAAAATGCTAATTTTCCTTTCTTATAAGTAGGGAAATTTCCATATACTGGTCATAATAATATGTGTGTCCTCTATTTCAGAGATGCCTTCAGTTTAGGCTCCTCTGGAAGGAACATTTTCACTCCTGGTGTTCCAGTTGTCACTTTTTGTCAAGACTTCTAGTGTAAATCTTTCTTTTTACATCTGAACTCTCTTTAGTTTTGCATTTTAAAGTTTCCTTCCTTCCTTCCTTCTTTCCTTCCTTCCTTCCTTCCTTCCTTCCTTCCTTCCTTCCTTCCTTCCTTTCTCCTTTCATCCTATCTTTCCTTTCTTTTTTTCTTCGTCTTTTTATTTTCTCTTCTTTTTTTTCCAGTATCGGGAATTTAACTCAGCACCTCTGCCCTGAGATACAACCCCAGCCTATCTTTCACTTTTTATTTTGATACAGGGTCTCAATAATTAGATAAGCTGCCCAGCTTGGATGTGAACTTCTGCTCCTCTTGCTTCAGCTTCTCAGAGTGGTAGGATTATAGATGTGCACCACCATGCCTGGCTATGATTTAGAATTTTCAAAAAGCTGCTAGTTTCTCTATCTGAATGCTCTTCTGGAAAGATATAGACATTATACTGTCAAAAACCATATTTACTGTTACCGTTCAAACTGTTCTTCCTCAGACTCATCAGTCTCCAACAGACTAAACTTCAGAGAGGTTCAGACCTCCTTTCTAACTCCCTCCTGCCTCTCACACTCACCACACCCTGGTTTCTCTCATCTGCATTCACATTGCCACTTCTGCCAGTCTGCCCTAGTCTGCTAGGGACTAGGTAAAAATAGGTGAAATGGGTGAAAGACAGTCATCAGAGACCTAGGACTTGATCTGGCAGGTTGTCCAGATTCTCTATGATTCAGCTTCTTTATTTCCAAAATGAGATAATAAAAGGTTTTATCTAGTAAGATTATTCTAAGGATTAAGTAAATTAATTTGATTAAAACAATTGAACAATACCCAGTACAAGTAAGTTGCAAATATGTGTGTTATTTAATCAGTACTATAAATATCATTTCACTCTCTTCTGGTGGAAATCAAGGCAAGCAATTCTCATTAAGAAATTGAGGTGAAGTTTTCAACTCTGGTGAATTGGAGGTTTGTCCTATGTAGGGTCTGAATTGTTCCTGGCATTTAGTAGAGAGTGACATTATGGACATCTCTTATGTAGTCTTAACTGCAATTGTTAAAAGGCCTCAGGGGCAACAGTCCAGCACACCATTAGGGTACACTTAGAAGATGGTAGCTTAGGGTAGCTTAGAAGATGAGTTCTCAACTAAAACTGTGAGTTAGAATCACCAGAGAATTGAACATATTAATGCCTGGATTCCAGTCTCAAGTCTTTAACATGCAGCTCAAGTGAATCATAAGTTTACATGAATGCAAAGGAGAAAATTCTTAAATCTATGTTGCACTACATTTCTATCTTTAAGAATATAGTGTATAAAATCAATATAGTCCTATATAAATTAAGATACCATATTGGTTCTTTATGCCACCACTCAGAAAGGATTACTTCAAGAATTTCAGAAGGCAATGGCTCATTTTCTATTAGACTTGATTTAATTATTTCTTCTTCTTCTGTAAGTTGTACTTCTGGAGGCTAAAGACAAAAATTAGAAAATAAAACAAGTTTTAAAACCCTAGCCAGGTGTGGGGGTACACATACTTGTAGTTTCAGCACACAGAAGGCTGAGGCAGGACAATGAGGTGGGACTTGAGCCAGGAATTGGAGACCAGCCAGGGCAACACAGTAAGACCATCTCAAAAGATAAAAGGAAAATAAGAAAACAAACAAAAACATCACCATATAAATAAATAATAGTGCATTACATTACCAATTAAGATAGACCTTTTGCCCCCTGTGGGTTCACTTTTCACATTGCTGCATGTAAACATTCTAAAGTTTGAGCTCTTCTATGTGTATCAATATTTGATATGATTATAAATAGTAAGTAATGTCTACTAGAGCTAAGAGCAATTACTGGTGATTACATAACTTTTCATAAATGGCATCAGGATCATAACTCATCAGTCTCTGTGAAAACTTTGTTCAATTTACTTCACATATCTACAAGGTTTAACTGATGTTCACCACCTATTCTTCCATTATTCCCATATTCTCTCTCCAACCTAGATGCTGATTAGACGGTGGGTCAATCAGGCACCCATCTGAAATATAGTCTATAAGAGGATTGTGACATCATAATAATAAACAGAAAATATTATGATGATTAACTCTGATTACCCTTGAATGGATAAACAAACAAACAAAAGATTCAAAACAGTTCTTACTAGAATTAAATTATTTTGTTGGGTAGTTTTGCCATCTGAAATTTTGAGAATGAATAACGTTAGACAAACTGCTTCTTACCAGAAAGTAGGAACTAATCGGGAAGTTAAATGATTCAGAAACTCACAAAAGAAAACTGAATGACCATACAAAAACAGAACATATTTTGTCACATTTAAAAACTTTGACTTCGCTGGGGATATAGCTCAGTGGAATAAGCGCTTGCCTAACAAGCGCAGGGTTCTGAGTTCGATCCCCCGTACCGCAAAAAAAAATAAAAAATAAAAATAAAAACTTTGACTTGTTAAATTTAACACTCTAGATCAATATACATTTTTAAGTTAATAGAATTGAGCTTCTCCCTGACTTGAGTAAATATGGATGGAAAATATTTAAAGAATATGTTTGAAAGTGTGCCATATTACCTATAGAAACAAAATAATTTTATCCAGGTCCACTTATTTGAGAAGCTCATTTGAGAAGAAAATAGTCTAGCTATCAGAAATAGTTTACAAAATGAATTAGAATTAAGAATTTTCTTTTTACAAGCCCAAATAGAAGCCATCTAAAAGATACAAACTTGCCTCTTATTAATATTTTGAAACCTCCATTGGCAGTAGGGCAGCTCATTAGGTTACTTGCTCAAAGGGTAACCTTATAGCTGAGGCCAAAATGCATCTAATAAATGCCACACAGCAGTCTCGCAAAGGAAAGCTTCTCTGATTTATACTAGAGTCAAGTAAACCTCAACATTTCATATTCTAGATGAGTAGTAAGATCTATATTTAACATTGGGAATGATGACTTTTAAATGAATTTTTTTTTATGGTGCTAGCAATCAAATCCAGAGCCTTGCACATGCAGGCAAGCGTTTATTACTGAGCCACACCCCTAGGCCTTTAAATGATTTTTATGGGCTAATTTTTTCACCCTTTTCAGGAGCTTTATAGAGTTTCATACTACTTCCCAGAAGTAACTCCAGTAAGTATAACTATCTGCAAGGAGAGTAATAGAATTACCTGCTTCTTTATGTTCTCTTCCTCAAGTTTAATGTTGGCCTGAATTGCCAGTTCTTCAAGTTCTTGTTTTGCAGCTTGCTCCTCCTCAAAATCTTCCTCAAATTCAGGTCCAAATCTCTTTCCAGTTTTGAGCAGTAGTTTTTCCTGAAGAACTTCTTCAAACTGAATGTGAAAAATGCCAAAATTTTCTGCCAACTGTCTTCCACACACAGTTTTGCCAGACCCATGGGGGCCCAGAAGGCATATTCTTAGTGGAGGAGCCTGCGACAGTGGGTGGACCAGGGAGGGGCAGAAAATGAAGAAAAATTTGGAATAATTTATAAAAACACAAGGCTTATTAACTGCTTGTCCTAAGATTGGTTGGAAGGATTGCTTTACAAACTCAAGGCATTCAGATATCAGGGTACATGTCAGTTTTCTATCACCGGAACAAAAATTCCTGTGTAAATAACTTAAAGACAAGAAAGATGTACTTTGGCTCATAGTTTTAGGGGTTTCAGTCTATGTTTGGCTGATTCCAGGGCAGAAAGAACAGGGCAGAAGGACATAATGGAGGACAGTTGCTCACTTCACAGCAGCCAGGAAGCAAAGTGACAGGAAAAGCGTTTGAGAAAACTTACCACCATCAAAGCCATGCCCCTAGTGATCAACTTCCTCCAACCAGGCCCAATTTCTTCTTATTTTATTTTAAAGAGAGAGTAAAAAAAAAAAAAAAAAAAGCAACGTACCAATATCACAGACATAAATAAAATAAAGCCAGAACATTAAAAGTGATACAGGGTTTCAAAACAAAATGATAGGAATTACCAATGGCTGGTATATTACATATTATCATCTTCAACTACGTTGCCCAGATTACCAGATGTAAGAATGAAAGACTGTTCAAACCATTAAAGAGAATTTTAAAAAATCATTAGAGATAATACAGAGTTTCACTAGACAAGATAAAAGTATGCAAAATTGTTCCTTCCTTTGAGCAATTTCTTTCCCTATCATATCATCTATTGTATGTTTTGAGTTTTACTTACTATTTCAGTTTCCTACACCAGGGAAACAATATAATGTTTACACATGTGGGTTTGATATATTTCACTTATGAGTATGGTGTCTAGTTGCATCCATTTGCATACAAAAACCTAGAGTTTATCTTTTTTATAGCTTCATTGTATAAAAATACCACATCTTTTTTATCCATTCCTCAGTTGATGGGCATCTGGGTTGTTTCCAAGATTTAGCTATGACAAATTGCACTACTATAAACATGGGTGGACATATATCACTGTGGTATGATGTTTTTAATTCTTCTGGGAAAATACTAGAAGAGGAATAGCTGGGTTAAGTGGGACTTCTAATCCTAGTTTGTGAGCAATCTCCAAACTGATTTCCACAGTGGTTTAACCAATCTACACTCCCACCAACAGTGGAGTAGGTTTCCTTTTTACCCACAGCCTGTCCAGCATTTGTTATTGGTTGATTTCTTGATGATAGCCATTCTTTCTGGGATGAGATGGAATCTCAGTGTTGTTTTAATTTGCATTTCTCAAATGATTAATAATGTTGAACATTTTTTTCATGTATTTATTCGCCATTAGTATTTCTTCATCTGAGAAGTGTGTATTCATCTCACATGCCCATTTTTGGACTGGGTCTTTGAGTTTTGGGGGCCTGATTTTTAAAAATTCTTTATATGTTCTAGATAGAAGTCTTTTGTCTGAGGGGCAATTGACTAAAATGTTTTCCCAGTTCATGGGTTTTCTTTTAACTCTGTTGGTAATTTCTTTTGGTATGCAAAAACTTTTCAATAAGATGAAATCCCAGATGTTGATTATTGGAAGTATTTCCCATGCAGTTCGGTTTTTGTTCATGAACTCTCTGCCTACCCCTATGGCATCAAGATTTTTACTTACTTTCTCTTCCGATAGATTTAGGGTTTCTATTTTAATATTTACATCTTTAATCCATTTTCACTCTAGTTTGGTGCATGGTGATAGACATGAATCTAGTTTTAGTCTTCAGCATGTGGCAAGCCAGTTTTTCTAGCACCATTTATTAAAGAGGCTATCTTTTTTCCAGTGAACATGTTTGACCCCTTTGTCAAAGATAAAGTGGTGGAGTGTATTTGTAGTTGTAGCTGCATCTTCTAGTCTGTTCCATTGATCTTCAGGTCTGTTTCTTTGCCAGTACCATGATGATTTTATCACAGTAGCTTTGTAGTATAATTTCAAGTCAGGAATTATGATGCCTCCTACCTTTCCTTTGTTTTCCAGGATTGCTTTTGCTATTCTATCCATTTCTTCTTAACAGCCCTGAATTCATCAAGGAGGCTAGTGCCCCCACAATCCAGTTGTCTTTTAATCCAACCAAGTAAGCAATCAAGATTAGTCATCACAGGATATCAATTAACATAATTCACTGCATCAGCAATGGTTCTCAGGGAATATCAATAACCATGAGATCATCTTGTTATCATGTCAAAAGCATTTAAGAAAATTAGCCGTTTTTTAAAGAATAAATTTTAATGTTAATAAAGAGCAGAAAGGTACTTTCTTAGTATGATTATAAAAGATGGTTCTACCAACAAAAAAATTAATAGTGAAAACTTTAGAGACCCATCTATTAATTCCTATGTTCTCCATACTAGTGATAAGGCAGCCTGAAGCCAGAGAACTCATGATTATATGGACGGTCATGAGATGCTGAAGTTGTCACGAACAACAGTGAGAGCTGACAGGAAGTAGCAGGTAGACTCCTGTGTGGGGAGAAATGACTATGAAACTTATAGATGACAGTGACAAGAAGTAGGAAGAAGTGACATAACTGGGTACAATGAGCCTCAAAGGAGCTGGAGAGTATTTGCAGCATTTGAAGTGTTAGGGGAACAGGTGGATTGCAGGCAGCAGAAGCAGTAAGGTGTACAGCCTCATCATCTTTTGTCCTTGTGAAGGAAATGATCAGAGAAGAGCTCAAAGATGCAGCAGTAAAGTATACTAGAAAAACACAAAAGAAAGAGGAGTAAGTGTCGCAAGGAACAGGGAAGCAATTTTTTTTTAATTTAAAAAGATAGCAAGACAACAAAAGACAAAATATCAGGGCTAAGAAAGAACTCAGAGACTAAAACTATCATGCCAAAAGTGCAACATTAAATTTTATTGTGAAACGTGAAAAACATGGATGACTTCAGGGTAAACATGCATTTTGCATCCAATACAATGAATAAAGAACTCTGGACAATTTTAAGAACACCAAGAATGAAGAAAGACCTTCTGAGCTGCTAGGCATTAAACAAAGAGACATTATCCACGTCAGAGTGATGATCAGCCTAGTAACAGTGGATGTCAAGAAATAACCAAGTAGTACCTTTAATATTTGGGAGGCAAAATGATTCGCAACTTAAAAATATATGTCCTACTGTGGGGAGTGGCTGAAGCTGGAAATCAGCCATTGCTTATTGCCCTGAGGTGAACTGTGTGAACAAGCTGTTCCAGCTCCTGGGAGCAATCAGTAGGATAGAAATGTTGCTTTTACCTTTAATGGTTCTTTATAAGCCCAGAGGTGAGCTAAGCAATCAAGTTGCAGCAGGCGGAGGAGTTTCAACTGACAATAGCCTGCCGAGTGTATAAATAAATGTACTGCAGTTCCTTTTTTTCCACCCAGAGAGAAGGCTCCACTTGACCTCAGCTTCCCACATTCTGACTCTTGTCTTCATTTCTTCATCCGCCGCTAACCTTCACCCCGGGAATTTTGAGAGCTGTGCTGGACGTGGCATTGTACAAACTATCTCATACACTGTTTCTCCCAAAAGTACAACCTAGCTGGAAAATTACTAGCCTTCAAAATTACTAGATCAAAAATCCCACCCCTATCAGCCTATCCTTGCCTTACCTGACTTACAGAGTAGCAACCAAGCAAGAGAGTAGTGATGGTAACTAGGCCTCATTTTCAGAAAAAGAAGGTATATGAGAACCAAGTAATAACATTTCAGAAATGAATAAAGTTGGTTAAGATATGTTCCAGCAACATTTCTTATGTTAACCAAATCTGAATTATCTGGAATGAGGGACAACCTTCATCACTCTTGGTTTATGTGCTTCCAGTGGATTTGATTCCATCATTAGTTGAAAGTCTGAAATTCTGACAAAAATTAAATCCACTGATGCATCACTTGAGAAAAATAATGAGAAAATATGAAAAGAGAACGATATGAAGTTATAAAGCAATAGCCTCACATTGCTTCTGTATAAATCCCACAGTGATAAAATTGCTAGAGTAACACCTTCTTCACCTACAGGTTAAACTCTGGCAATTAGGGCTGTCTGCCACTCACAGGGCACTGAGAGTTGAGACAGACCATGTTGAGATAAGAGTACTGAGGTTGTGAGTATTAAGGTAGATGGTGTTGAAGGAGGGGGTGTTGAGGTAGCTAGAATTGAAGCAGAGGGTGTTGAGGTAGAGGGTACTGAACTATCAGAGCACTATTTCTGTTGAGCCCAATACATTTTATGCTTTGCACCACAACTGTGGAATCACCATCAGTACTATGAGGACCTATCCACAGGATTTATGTAAAACAAGGCAAGAAATCAAACCAGTAAACCAGACTAAAAGGGAAACTACTGGTGAAAGCAACAGAAGAGGACAAATAGCCACAGTAAATGAGTAATAAGTCCTTAAGTCTACACCAGCAGGTTGGAGATTCTCAGTGTATCATCTACATACTTCAATAGTCTCCATGGGCATCATAAAATCAAGACTTATAAAAGTGGCCCAAAGTATCCAAAATAGCTTAATAGAGTATTCTAGTATATGTATAGTTTAAAAGATAAAGGTAGCTGGGTGGAAAGGCACATGCCTATAATCCTAGCACTCTGGAAGGCTGAGACAGGAGGACTGCAAGTTCGAGCCCAGCCTTGTCAGTTTAACAATTTAAACCAGATTATGTCTCAGACAAAAAAATTAAAATGAGCTGGTGGTGTGGCTCAATGCAAAGGTTTGGGGTTTAATTCCAGTAATGGGAAAAAGAGTAAATATGCTATCAAAAGTAATAATACAATATATTGTGATTCACACATTTTGATCTAGTTATCGCATTCCAGGGAATTATAGTAATAAAAAATTGAAGCAAGGAATGGTATAACCTAAGTTCCATTTAATATCCACATGGAAAAATCATTTTTGAAAACTCTGTGTAAAAGTGTCTAACAATGAATTAGATATTAAAATGGTGTATCAAAGTGACTACACATTAAGGGGTCTATGTAGAAATATAAATTTTCTTCATATAATTTAGTGGGGAAATTGTAAAATATATACACTAGAAAATATATACATACCTGTGGAAGAGGAAGTAAACATAAAAATTAGACTTGTGTGTTTTATTTACAGAAAGCCACTTTAAGTATATAATTCAGTGACATTAAAGACAAATGATGGTGTTGTACACCATTATTCATCTCCAGAACCTTTTTCTCATCCTACAGTACTGGATATTTAACCCAGAGAGCACTGAGCTACACTCCAGCCCTTTTTTATTTTATATTGAGACAGGGTTTCATTGCATTGCCGAGGTTGTCCTCAAATTTGCAGTCTTTTTACCTCAGCCTCCCAAGGAGCTGGGCTTCCAAGAATGTACCACTATTCCTGGCTTCCAATTTTTTCATGACTCCAAACTGGAACATACTTATGCTCATTAAATAGTGAACTTACATTTTCTCTTCCTCCAAAATTTGTCTATTTGAGGTACTTCAGATAAGTGGAATTATACAGTATTTGCCTTTTGCATCTGGCTTTAACATTTTTAAAAAGAAAATGGAAAACTCTTCAGTAATGATAAATAAGAATTTTTTAAATTATCATAAATGAAGAAAAATCTGATTATTCTATAGACAGGGTAACATAAGTCATTCAGCCCATTTTAATCTGGTTAAATTGACCAACAACTCACTTCAAAGAAAGTTGATCTTTTTGCAATCCAACCAATCACTGTTAGCCCTCACTCCTGAAAAACTGGGGATGGTTTACTCTGAAAATAGGCTCAGAGTATAAACTACCAGAAGCAGTATCACCTGAGTAAGCACAATGCCATAGGTGGTGTCCACCCATTGTACCTCTGAGAGTCCACCAATCCCTGAACTCCAATTGCTCCAAGTCCTCTCTAAACCACTGGCCTATCCTTGGAGTGAGTGACCAGCAGATGTAATCTTTAACCCAGTAACCAGTAAATTTAGCGGTGCCTTTTTACTGCAGATTAAGGGAAAGGAAAAAAAAAAAAACAGATACTAAGTGCCAGCTTGACATCAGACATTACTGTAGAAATCAATATAGATAATTATTTAAGTTATGCTACAAAATTGTTCCTGAATTTAGGTATTTTTCACCATATTGTCCTATGAGATTGGTGACTTCTCTATTAAGTCCAATGATAGAAATTGATTATAAGTCCTTTAAGAAGTACCTGGGTACCAGGCATGTTGGCACATGCCTGTAATTCCAGGATTTGGAAGGCTGAGGCAGGAGAGCGTCACAAGTTTAAGGCCAGCTTGTGCGACTTAGTGAGGTGAAGGCCACCCTGCACTACATAGCAAGACTTTGTTTCAAACAAACAAACAAACAAAGTACTTGGGAGCAACCAGTGGGATAGAAATGTTGCTTTTACCTTTAATGGTTCTTTATGAGCCACATAGTCCTCAGGATGCTCCAAAAACTTTTCTTTAGCCTCAGCACTAGAAAAGTAGTACATTTTTTCTCGATATTTAGCTGCTTCTTCTGAGTTGCCTGGCTGTAGGATGAAGTTTTCTTTGAGAACCACTGGACAAAAATGTTTTGTGTCTCCCAAATGCCTGTGTTTCTCTTTAGTTTTTTCTTCATTCTAGAAATATTCAGTTCCAAGAATATTAAAAACCACTTTGCAGCAATGCTAATGAGAAGTTTTAAAAAATTCATCTTGACTAATATCTAATCTATCTATAACAGTCCAACTTAAAACAACCCACAAAAGATTACCCTTATACTATTTTAATATATTTTTAAAATAAAAAATACTATTTTCATGCCTAAAGAAAAGAACAAAAACAAAATAACAAAAACAAAGACATAAACAAAACAACATTTAAAAATACAGAATTTCAAAACAAGGTGACAGGAAATTAACAATGGTCATTGTATTATATATTGTCGTCTTCGAAGTGGTCACTCAGCTAACCAGGTCTAGGCATGTAAGATTGATCAAACAATTGAACATTAATTGTTCATTTCAATAAATATTTTTTCCTTCCTTTTTTTTCTCTTTACCCTCATCTCAGTTTTTCTTTCCTTTTGAGCAGTTTTTCCTTTTTGCAATATCTATTTACCTTTCAGATTTTATTTACTCTTTTAGGTTGTTTACATTAGGTAGGCAATATGATGTTTACACATGTGAGTCTGATTTATTTAACTTATGAGTACGGTCTCTAGTTGCATCTGTTTTTATAACTGAGTAATACTCCGTTGCTTAAAAATATCTTTTTTATCCATTCCTCAGTTGATGGGCATTTGGGTTGTTTCCAAGATTTAGCTATTTTCAAATTGCGCTATTATAAACATAAGTGCACATATATCACTGTCATATAATGTTTTCAGCTCTTCTGGAAAAATACCCAAAAGAGGAATAGCTGGGTTGAATGGGACCTGTAACTGCAGTTTACTGAGGAATCTCCAGACTGATGTCCACAGTAGTTGCACCAGTCTACACTCCCACCAACAGTGGAGAAAGGTTCCTTTTTACCCAAAGACCCTGCAGCATTTGTTATTGGTTGATTTCTTGATGATAGCCATTCTTTCTGGGAAGAGGTGGAATCTCAGTGTTGTTTTTATTTGCATTTCTCAAGTGATTAATGATGCTGAACCTTTTTTCAAGTATTTATTTGTGATTTGCATTTTGTTGTCCAAGAAATGTGTATTCATCTTGCATGCCCATTTTTGGACTGGGTCTTTAAATTTGGGGGACCTGATTTTTTAAAATTCTTTATATGCTCTAGATAGAAGTCCTTTGTCTGAGGGGCAGTTGACTAAAATTTTTTCCCAATTCATGGGTTTTCTTTTTACTCTCTTGGTGATTTCTTCTGGTAAGCAGAAACTTTTCAATAAGATGAGATCCCAGTTTTTGATTCTTGGAAGTATTTCCCATGCAGTTTGGTTTTGTTCATGAACTCTCTGCCTACCTCTATTTCTTCAAGATTTCTACCTACTTTCTTTTCCAGTAGATTTAGTGTTTTTGTTTCAATATTTAGATCTTTAATCCATTTTGACTCTAGTTTGGTGCATGGTGATAGACATAGGTCTAGGTTTAGTCTTCGGTATGTGGAAAGCCAGTTTTTCCAGCACCATTTATTGAAGACGTTATCTTTCTTCCAGTGAACATGTTTGGCCCATTTGTCAAAAATAAGGTAGCTGAGTGTGTTTGTAGTTGTGGTTGCATCTTCTAGTCTGTTCCATTGATCCTCAGGTCTTTTTTTTTGCCAGTACCATGTTGATTTTATCACAGTAGCCTTGTAGTATAATTTCAAGTCAGGGACTGTGGTACCTCCTGCCTTGCCTTTGTTGCCCAGAATTGCTTGTGCTATTCTGGGTCTCTTGTGGTTCCAGATGAACTTTAGGAATGTTCTCTCTAATCTATGAGATATACTAATGGTATTTTGATTGGGATTGCATTGAATCTATATAACAATTTTGAGAGTATAGTGATCCTTCACCTATGGCAGAAGTTATGTTCCAAAGACCTCTGCAATAGGGGAAAATCCACAAAGTAGCAGCACTACATTTATTTTGTTTATATATATTTTAAGGCTTTATAAACCCTTCCCACACTACTGCATGCCTTCCCAGGAAGACCCTTCTTCCCAAAGCCTCAGCTTCCAGGTGAGGTGACACCTGGGCATGCCTGGGTGAATTGGCATCACAGCTCTGAGGGCAGGAGGTGAGGATGGGGCAGGTGGGGATGGAGAGTAGGAGCAGGCCAGGGAGTGAGGCACTTTGGACCAAGTAGAGCTGAGCCCAGTGTTCAGGCTGCACCACTTGCCCTACCCAGGCCAGCTCATAGCATGGGCACAGGCCAGTGGCAGTGATGTGCACCCTCCTTGCCTACAAGCAGCACCCACAGGGTGCAGGTCTGCACATACAGCCAGGTGGCTCTGCCAGGCTCAGGCTGGCGGCAGTGGCATACTACATTTCCACTGTGTATAGTATGGTATTCATCCTCTGATGAAATACATACTGTAAAGTATTTTATTTCAATTTAATATTCTTTTAATATGTTTGAATTAATATTTTTATATTGTTTTAAATTTTTAGGCAAAAATCATTAAAATCATAAACATTGTATAAGTACCTAGATTCTGCAAAATCCCACAATATGGCAACAACTCCACAATACAGAAGTAGATATATATTTTTTAAAATCCTGTGATACAGTGAAGCCACAATACATGAACTGAAATATAGTGACGGATGACTGTATGCTCATTTTCACAATGTTGATTCTTCCTATCCATGAGCAAGGAATATCTTTCTATCTTCTGAAATCCACTTCCATCTCTTTATCAGAGTGCTGTAATTTTCACTGTATAGATCTTTTACTTCTTTTGTTGGATTGATTCCTAAGTATTTCAAATTTTTGGATGCTATTGTGAAAGGTATGTTTTTCCTAATTTCTCTTTCACTATTTTGTTGTTTGTGTATAGGAATGCTAATCATATTTGAGTGCTGACTTTGTATCCAGCTATGCTACTCAAATTGTTCATTAATTCTAGGAGTCTTTTGGTGGTATTTTTGGGTCTTTGATGGAGAGTATCAGGTCATCTGTGAGTAATAATAATTTTATGTCTCCTTCTCTTTTTTTTTTTTTTTTTTTTTTTGGTGGTACTGGGGATCGAGCATGTCTCCTTTTCTTATCCTTATTCCTTTTATTTTTCTCTCTTGTCTAATTGCTCTGGCTAATGTTTCCAGATCTATGTTGAACAGGAGTGGTGACAGTGGGCATTCTTGTCTTATTCCTGATTTTAAAGTGAAAGCTTTCAGTTTTTGTCCGTTTAGTATGAGTTGGCTGTTGGTTTCTTATACATAGCATTTATCAGCATGAGATAAAACCCATCTACTCCAATTTTCTGTAGGGTTTTTATCATCAATAAGTGTTGAGATTTATCAAAAGCTTTTTGTGCATCTATTGAGATGATCATGTGATTCTTATCTTGGCTCAATTGATATGATGTATTACATTTACTGATTTGCATATATTGAAATATCCCTGAATTCCTGGGTGAATCCCACTTGGTCATAGTGTATTCTTGATACTTTGCTGCATTCTGTTAGCTAGTATTTTATTGAGTATCTTTGCATCTATGTTCATTAGGGAGATTGGCCAATAGTTCTCTTTTTTGGTTGGTTCTTTGGTTTTGGTATCAGGGTAATACTTGCCTTCAACAATGTGTTAGGGAGAATTGCTTCCCTTTCTATTTCATTAAAGAGTTTGCAAATAATTGCATTAAATCTTCTCTAAATTTCTTGTAGAATTCAGCTGTGAATCCATCAGGACCTGGGTTTTTCTTTGTTGGTAAGTTTTTTATTACATTTTCAATTTCACTGACTAATATTGGGTTTTTTAGGATTTTTATATCTTCTTGATTCAGCTTAGGTAATTCATAGGTATCTAGGAATTTGTCCATTTCTTCTGTTTTCCATCCTGAGAGTAAAGATTTTCAAAGTAAGTATTGATGACCTTCTGAATTTCTACAGGATCTGTAGTGATTTCACCCTTTTCATTCCTTATTGCATGGATTTGAGTTTTTTCTTTCATTTTATTGATAAGGTTAGCTAGGGGTTTATCAATTTTGTTTATTCTTTCAAAGAACCAACTCTTCATTAATTCTTTGCATTATTTTTTAGTCTCAACTGCATTAATTCCTGCTCTGATCTTTATAATTTTCACCCTTATTTGGTACTTGGGCTTTGGGCTTGACTTGTTCTTCTTTTTCTAGAAGCTTGAGGTGTAGCATAAGGTTATTTATTTGTGTTCACTCTGTTTTCCTGATGTGGGAATCCACTATTGTAAATTTCCCTCTGAGGACTGCTTTCATTGCTTCCCACAGGTTCCAGTAGATTGTATGTGCATTTTTGTGTGTTTGCAAATATTGTTTAATTTCTTCTTTAATTTCATCTGTAACCCATTGGTTACAAGAGGGTTGTTCAGGAGGATGTTATTTAATTTCCATGAATTTATGGAGTTTTGCAATTCCTTTTGTCAATAATTTCCAATTTCCTTACACTATAGTCTGACAATATACATAGGATAATTTCAATTCCTTTCCATTTCCTTAAGCATGTTCTATGTGCTAGTATATGGTCTATTTTAGTGAACATCCATGTGCAGCTGAGAAGAATATGCATGTGAATGTTGTTGGGTGGAATACTCCATAAAGGTCTACTAAGCACCAGTTTGGTTTAGTTCTGTCATTGCTTTGCTGATTTTTTTTTTTTTTTGTCTAATTGATCTCTTTGTGACAATGGGGTGTTAAAATTCCCTGTTACAATTGTGCTATTGCTTATTTGATTTTTCACATCTGTTAAAATTTGCCTTATAGAGTTGGGTGCTCCTACATTTGGTGCATATATATTTATGATTGTTATCTCTTCTTGCAGTTTTCCCCTAACAAAAATGTAGTGACCTTCTCTATCTCTTTTTACTATTATTGGTTTGAAGTTCACATTGTTTGCAATCAGAATAGGTATCCCTGCTTTTTTCTGGGTTCTTGTAACATGGAGTATTGTTTTCCATCCTTTGACTTTCAGTGTATGAGTTTCCTTTTGAGTTAAATGCATTTCTTGAATAAAGCATATTGTTGGGTTTTGTTTCTTGATCTGCTCTGCCAGTATGTTTCTTCTGATTGGTGAATTGAGGCCATTTACATTAGTGGTTATTACTGATTGCCTTGGATACTTTTCTCTCATTGCTGAGACAAAATACCTGACACCCAAAATTAAGGAAGAAAAGGTTTATTTAGCTCACAGTTTATGGAGGTTTCACTCCGTAGTTGGCTGGCTCCAAGGTAGAGTGAAACATGGCATAGGGTAACCATTCATGGCAGTGGAAGATAACAAAAACAACAACAGTAAAAGAGAGGAGGATCAGAGAGCAAGCCTCTTTCCTTCCCTTATATTGTATGCAAACTACCCACCCCAGGGCAGTTGTATCTCTCACACCCATAATCCCAGCATTGGACTATGGATCAATCACAAACTCTAGAAGCCCACCCCATAATGGCATGAGGCTTTGAGGGGATATCTAGACACAAACCATGACACTGATACATATTGACTTAATTTTGTCATGTTATTTTCCTGCTGTTGGTTCTGTACTTTCCCCTTCTGTTTAATTGCTTACCCTTCTTAGTGATTCTCTTCTATTATTGTTCTTCAGATTGTGGTCATTTTTATCTCCTTGTAGAATATCTATCAATACTCTTTGTAGGGTTGGTTTTGTGGTCATGAATTTCTTCAATTGATCTTTGTCATGGAAGTATCTTATTTCTTTATCAATTTTGAAAGGTACCTTTACAGGATAAATCAATCTGGGCTGGAAGTTGTTCTCTTTCAGGACTTGAAATACGTCACTCCAACCTCTTTACTTGATGTTCTGTGTTGAGAAATCTGTCATGATTCTGATAGTTGATCTGTTACTTTTCTCTAACAGCTTTTAACATTCTGTTCTTTTGCTGAATTTCTGGGATCTTGGTTATATTGTGTCTGGGTATAGATTTATTTTGGTTATGGCTAGTTGGAGTTTTATATGCCCCACTTAACTGTATGTCATATTCTTTTCCCATACTTGGGAACTTTTCTGCTATTGCTTCTGCAAATAATCTTTTTATGTCATTCATGTTGCCTCCTGCTGTTTCATTCATACCTATTGATCTTACATTGTTTTTCTTTGCCTCATCCTGCAGCTGTTGAATTGTTATTTTTAGAAGTTCTTTCCTTTCACAATTAGTAGCTACAATGCTATCTTCAAGGTCTGAAAGTCGATCTTCAGTTTCAAGTGGTTTTTCCAGCTTTCAATGGAATTTTAAATTTCCTATCTCTTTGAATCTGTTTCACGCATTCTAATTCTTTCCTGTACTATTCATTCAAGGTTTCCATTTTTCTGTGGTCCTCTATTTTTTTATCTATGTCTTCTTTTGTATACTAAGCAATTCTTTCATTATTGTTGTCATTTCTTTTTTTACCTGAGAGATTATGTCTTATCTTATTTCCTCTATAGCCTGATATAGTTGGTTCTTTACTTCAGTCACTTATCATTTCAGAAATTTCAGGTGTGTGACTTCCATGTTCTATGTTGATGTTTCCTTGTTCTGGGTGGGGTGGAGGGCTGAGATTGCATTTTGCCCCTTCATATTGTCATTTTCAAAGCTCCCTAGGTTTCCCAGGATACAGGATCAATCCCACAATGGCAGCAGAAGGTGGGCTGCAGGGTCTCAGGCTCCCAAGCAGCTCACTGAGGCTTCCTGGGACTCAGGGATCTTCCCACGACCCAGGGGATCTTCCCACGCTGGTAGCAGTGGGGGCATAGTGAGGGGTCTTAGGCTCCCAGACAGCTCACTGAGGCCTCCCAAGACTCAGAGATCTTCCCATGATGCTGGCAGGGGGGTAGAGTGAGGGTCTCTGAAAATAGTATTTTTAAAAGTACAAATGAAATGCTTAACATAATTATTCTACAAAATGCTTCTTTCAACAAGAAATATGAACACTTTCTGTAAAGGTGCACAAATGAGCCAAACTGATACTATTCTCATATCACTCTTATTGTATTTTCCTATTTGGGCATTCCAGCTTCAAAATGAGCTGAGAAGTACTGGTTTTATTTTTTATTTTTTATTTTTTATGATGTGGAAGAGTTTAAAGAACATAGGAAACAAAAAGAACATAGGGATATGAATACATATGTACCCGTTAATGGATAGGTATTACATTGAGGGAATGGGGAAGTGCTATCCTTCTGTGGTTAGTTCTGTTTGTTTTATTGTGTTATTGTCAGAGAATATGATCTGTTAGGTGTCTATTTTTTATAACTTATCCTAATTTTTCTTTGAATTATTACATGGGCGTTAGAAAGAATGTTCATTCTTTATGGTTACAGAGGTCTTTCTGACAGCAAGTTGAGTTTGGGCATTTTCCATTCTTCATAGGCATACTTTGTATGCCTATAAATATTGTTGCATTATTTTTTGCCAATGTGATCTGTCAATTCTAAGAGTTGTTAAAGGACTTTACAAAGATCTTACTGGCATGGCATTACATCCCCCATATTTCTAATATTTACTTAGTATGCCTTTGATGCTACCATTTTATACATAAAGATCTGAAACTGTTATACTACTTAGTTCATTGTTCCTTTTATAATATAATGAAGTTTTTAAAAATTTTAATGCACTACTTCTTGAGTTCTACTTTCACTAATATCCAGAATGCCATTTCTTTTTTTGTTATCATTTGTCTTTTATATCTTGCCTCACTTGAGTCATTTTGTTTTCAAAAGCTAATTGTTATAAATGACCTACATTTTATATTAGTACATGTTCATAGCACATAAAGAATCCAACGTCTTAATGATCTTTTGTTTTCTTCTAGAAGTTTCATAGTTTTAGGTTACACACTTGGACCTATGACTCATTTTGAGTACTTTTTAAAATATATGTTAACATTTGATTCAACGTTCACTATTTTGCATATGCACACACAACTGTTCTGGTACTATTTGTTGAAAGGTCTGTTTCTTGACCTTGGAATTCATTGAGCTTCTTGGATCTTCCTGGAGAGTTTGTAATGTTTCCAAATTTGGGGAAAATGTAGACAATATTTCTTCAACTATTTTTCTATCTCCTTGCTCCCAATACACACTTCTTTTAGGCTGGTCAAAATTATTCCACAAATCACTGATGCTCTTCTCATTTTATTTCTGGATATTTTTCTCTTTTGTTTCATTTTTAATAGTTTCCATTGCTGTTTCTTCAAGGTTATTACACTGCAACAGCTAAACTATTATTATTCTATTTAATGTATATCTCATATTTAGTACTTTTGACAAAAAGTTCAAGTTAGGTGTCTATTATATTCTCCACATCACTGCTTAACTTATAAAATTTATCAACTACATTTACAACATTTTTTAAAGTCCTCGTCAGCTAACTGCGACAGCTTTGTCAATTTTGGATCAGTTTCAATTGACTAATTGTTCTCCTTATTATGAGTAACGTTTTCCTGCCTGCTTGCATGTCCAGGAAACTGAATGGGTGCCAGAATTTTACTTTGTATGCTTATAAATATTGTTGAGTTTTGTTCTTGGACACAAATTATTTGAAATCAATATAACATTTTTGCTTGTATCTTACTTTTATGTTAGGTAAGGCCAAGGCAAATTGATACTCTTATTTTATGTCTAATTATTCCCCACTCCAGAGGCTAGACCTTTGTACCTTATCTAATGCCTTACGAATTATGGGGTTTTCTACTGTATTATTAATGAACCATATATAAGTGCTAAATATTATGGACAGCCTGAGAGTTATCTGTAGATACAAGTTAGAGACTATTCTATTCCAGGGTGGAGTGAGACACAGAAGAAAGCAGCAGACATTACAGAAGTCTGATGAGAAGAGAATCTGAACATAGGCAGAACAAAGCCCACATCTGTTAGCCACTCCACCTAATAGTCCCTTCAGTTTCTCAGTGATAAAGCGCTGAAAAATGTTATCAGAATCACACTGTATATCATTTGTTGCCACACACACACAAATACACACACACACTACTATATATTTGGGTTTAAGTTAGGCAACAAGTTAATTACAAGTGTTTATCTAACTTTCATAAATTAGTTTTTATTTATAAGGACACAAATTTAAAGGATCATTTCCTGTTTTATTATTGTTAGATGCCCACACTGGGCAGCTATCAAATAAAAATGGTTGTTACTGCTATGATACCAAGGGAAAAGACTGGACCTGCACATGAGCTCTTCCTGCTGGGGAGTACAGTATCATGCAAGCAGCCTCGCAAACACCCCACTGCTGAATTTTACACAAAAACCCCACTTCTCTAAAATTTATAATATACACGTACCTGTAATACCTACATAATTTTTCCATTTGAAAAAGTTTAAAAGATTTCTCTTATATTTTTTTATGGCTATCTTTTTTGTACTAAGTAGCTTTGGCATTTTAGGTAGGCAAATAAACCTGGGGTGACGAGGGAAGAGTGTGTGCAAAAATACTTATTTCTAATATCAAGGGTGCCTGTTTTTTCAGCTGGGGTCCAGAGAAGATAGTTACCACTTTGAATATATACATTTTCATTGACTTGCTAAATAAGAATGGGTAGTAATAAAACAATCATGCCTCTTTCTCTTCTTCCTCTTCTTCTGTCTCTTCATCATCTGCTTCAGCTGGATAGTCTTCTGCTTCTTCATCATAATCTTCTACAGTTAACTCCAATGCATGATATTGAAATGGTTCTGTTTAAAAAAGAAGAAAATAATTTTAGAATAAAAATATTAGCATACTGTAATAGTTGAAGGTTAAGAAAATTATCATTATTGATCTCTTAATTTTAATGTCTATGCAAATAGGCCTTTACAAATGCTTTATATGACAAGTGGCCAGGATGGCCAGTCCTCTGTACCTCCTGGTTATTCTGAACAGACAGAGCCTTCACTGTGACTGTAGTCAAGTATTTCATACATCACCCTTGGAAACATGGAATGGTGCATCATAAACTATCCAGAAAGGCCTCGAAGTTCCAAACTGATTTTAATTCTAGTACCTGCTCTTCATAAAAAATATTATCACTGCAGCCCTTACTTTCCATAGTCTCAACTACTTTTTGAAGTAGTTCATTTGGTGTTTTGTTGGCAATCTCCAAGTTTAAAATTTGAATGAAAGATTCACTGATGAGTGATTCCAGCTGTTTCCACATGTTCTTGAAAGACTCAACAGTCTCTTTAAAAGGCGCCATTTCAGGAACATCAGGATAAGCATCTTCTGGAAACTCAGGTGGTACAACTTTTGAGTAAAGGTTAAAAGAAAGAAAAAAGAGAGGCTTTAAGTATCCTAATTAGTCATATTGCCAAAATAAGGTGCATTTTATAATATTTTTAAAACATTGGAAAGAAGTAAAGTTAATATTCTAATCAACAATATACTTTCACAAATTTATACTTTAATTATGCTTTTTTCTTTATATGTGATAGATGAATTATTACCTATGAATAAAACTCAAATTATTTGGACAGTTAATGTTCATATGAAACTTTTAACCACTAATACAATGTATAAAATAAAATTTGATGAAAACCAGTGTCATAAACTAGGTAGACACATTTTTTAATAGAATAGGCTGAATAAATAGAACAAGTTTCAACTGGCAGACAACATAGAGGTAAGTAGGATGCAGGTACTAGCCCCTAAATAAGGGATTAGGCTATGTAAGAAAGATGAAAAGCACTTTTATGTACTATTTCTATTTTACAGCCTAACCTGTTTCAAATAATTCTTCAGTTTCCAGACCTTCTTTGGATCCTTTCAGAATTTCTGTTTCAATTGCAGTATCCTCAGCAGGCTCAGTGACTTAAGAAAGAAAACTAATAGTTAGTGTTTGGATGTTAAAAAGGTTAATTTATTTAAGAAAGTATTGGCACAAGAAAATTTTCAAAACATTGTTTAAATGTATGCAACAAGTCTACTTGAAAACACAGTTCTTGTTAGATAAGAATGATAGTATGAGGCAAAGAATAAAGAATATTCTTAAATATACAAAACACATTCTTCTACTAATTCACATGTGATACACATGACTCCAGTTTAAAACTATTGTTAAATATATTTCAAACTTCTGTTCATATGTCATTATACTTGTAGTGCCTGATATTTCTTTAATTTCTCATTAAAATATTCATGAAGATACACCAAGACCAGAAAATTGCAATGAGAGATGATATTACACACCCGAAGCAGTGAGTGTAGGCATGGAGAAATTGAGGAGAAGCTCACTTTATTGTGAAAGAAAGGGACTGTAAGCTTAGAGATTTTCCTGGGTGATATAAGACATGTTTCATATACAGATCCAGAATGGGTGGGTCAGGAAAGGGGAAATACAGAATTAATTATCTATCAGGCAACTTGATCTTGGGATTTTCAACCCCTAATACTGTAAGAAAATTAATTTCTTCTGTTTATGTGCTCAGGTTACAGTATTCTATATAGCAACTTAAATGGACCAAGATATTGACCCATAAAGCTAATGCAATAAAATGACCTATGTTGAACTTGAGAGTTCTCACCGTTACATTTTTCCCTTTAATCCTGTTTATTTTACCAGCTAACACCAAGTTCTCAGCCCTTAACGATCTAGTCAAGCATCTAGCTGCAGATATCTGAAGACTTTGTGTTTGTGCGGCTCATTTCCAATTCAGTACTAACTGTACTTGGAAGCACCTATTACCCTCATTCCCACCATATATTTTTGCCTTCTCTACTCCTTAGAG
>PVLD010009365.1:57908-77518 GCA_004027595.1 Dinomys branickii
CCCAACCCACTCTACTCCTTAGAGTGACTTCCATTACCCACAGACTCCTCACCTGGCCCAACCCACTCTACTCCTTAGAGTGACTTCCATTACCCACAGACTCCTCACCTGGCCCAACCCACTCTACTCCTTAGAGTGACTTCCATTACCCACAGACTCCTCACCTGGCCCAACCCACTCTACTCCTTAGAGTGACTTCCATTACCCACAGACTCCTCACCTGACCCAAGCCCTGAAAGTAGGCCTTGAGACGGGGCTGGCTAATGGGTGTGTGACACGAGGGGATTTATAGAGTCTCTTGAAGGGCTCCACACTTAGTGTTGATAACAAATGAAAAACACAATGACAAAGTAAGGTGTCAGAAGAAAGGAAAAGGTTTTATAGTTTGGTACTTTTGATTACCCTGCTCTCTGGACAATGTGTCCTGCTCCTAACACCAGTACTGGGGCCAAGCAGCCTTGGCTTTCCTACCATACTACATATTACACAATCTGGACATTCTCAGTGGTTGGGAAGACCATCTTTCCATCTTTAGCCAGCTTCCATTTTATACACACACACACACACACACACACACACACTACTGGATCAGAGTAGAATGAAGGAAAGGGCCCTTGGGACAGTTCAACCTGATTCACGCTCTGTTTTGGGGACCTGAGACATTTCAGACACTTCATGTAACGGCGATTCTCTGTTCTCAGATACGTCAGGTGCCTCAGACTCTCCGTGGAATTCAGACTCCTCACCCTCAACTTCTTCAGCTTCATTATCAGTTTCTTCAGCTTCTAGAAAACATCAGGAGGAACAAATTAGCATTCAGTTTAAGTAAATGAATATTTACTGGGTACTAAATGCTTAGTCCATAGCAAAGAATAATTATATCTATTAAAATGTAGTAGTAAAGGACAGTTATATGTTCATGGTCTTACAAGAGAACCAGACCAAGGGTTTATTCAAAAGAAAAGTTTATAGCAATCCAAAATATTCTAATAGTAAAAGACTAGAGATAGCCCAATGCCTATTCAGTAACAGACTGTGTAGTGGATTGACAACTTATGGTCAACTTATAACCCGCAGCTGAACTGAGTAAGCGTGGTGCTGGGTGTGGGAGGCGCACCTGAGGACTATTGCCAACAGCATAAGAGGCAGACTTGAAGAAGAAAGGCTTTTGGGAACTAAAGAGGCTGTTGGGAAGTGAGAGAGGCTTCTGGAGCTGGTGGAAGCTCTAAGGAGCTGTTGGTTGTTTTGGAGGAGCTTGTCATGCTGGCTTTCCTGATGAAATTGGCTGTTTTCATCCTCGGGGGAGCTTGGGATCTTGTTGGCACTGAGAATGCCTTTGGCTGACTTTGGGGGAGCTCTGGTCCCACTTTGAGCATCCCTCCTTGACTCTGGAGGGGAAGATAGTGCTTTGCCAGTCTGTAGGAAAAGCTTGCTGCATTGGCTTCCCTAATGGGAACTCAGCCATCTTGATCATCAGAGAAGTTTGGGACCTCACTGTTGCTGAGGATGGCTGTGGTACTTTTTAGGAGAGCGCTGGTTCTTCTGAGTGTCACTTTCTGGCTGTAGTGCAGATGCCTCAGCCTGCTAGCACAGACCCTTCATCCCGCTGGCACAGACTTTCTAGATTCCACCACTGACCTTTGGGCCTTTCTAGAGCAGATCCATGAAACAGGCCTGCATGAGATGTTGTCATGGGCTCTGGGCCTGCAGCTGGATTTGTAGGAGGCATTGTCATGAGCTCTAGGTCTTCAGCTGGACTCATGCAGGACATTATGATGGGATCCAGGCCCTTGGCTGGATTCTTTGGTCATTAGTGTGTGGACAGATTTCCTGCACTCTTTTGTATATCATCCTTTGGGTGACTGTTATAGGTAATCATATAAAACAGGCGTCCTATATTATATATTGTTTCACCTTGCACAATAACCCCAAACCATAACAGACTGCCTAGAGCTGCACTGTCCAATATGGTAGCCACTAGTCACATGTGGCCATTGAGCACTTAAAATGAGACCAGTCCAAATTGAAACATACGTTAAATATTAAACATACAAGAGGATATCAAAGAGCATGAAAACACTGAATGTAAAATGTGTGGCTACTAGAAAATTTAAAGTTATATATGTGGCTTACATTAGGCACCACCAGGCTAGACTATATATACAAAGACAGCTTCTCTAATAGCTATGTAAAAAGAGTAAGTAGTAGTATATTGATTAACATGCTAATTTTAAATTTGTAAAACAATTACAAGTTTGGGGTAGCTGCTAACAAAAAATTATATACATGCAAATCTTTCAGGAAAAAGGTGGCAGTGGTGTCAGGAAACTCACCTTCCTTTCATATACTTATGAAACTGACATGATATATTCATGAAATAGAATATGAAGTATTTTCTATGCAAAGATGATTTGAAAAAATAAATAAGCTTACTTTTTGTACTCTTGTGGAATTCACTCCCCTAGTGTGTTCCTTCAAGTATCACATTCTCATGGTGTGATACACCTCTGACACCCAAATCCTATCTAATTCTAGACGGTTACACACCAAAGGAAAGCATCCTGAAGTATCCTAATATCTCAGTCTGAACCAAGATGACAGTCTGTACAGCTTCCAAGTATGTAACTTGAGAAGTGGTGAATCTTTTTGTGTTAAATGGCAAGTTTTATGGTAATACATTCAAGTATGAAGCAGCACTGGCTGAGTCCTACTGCAGCTGGGGAAAAAGTTACAAAGTCCACACAAGAAACTTAAAATTTCAACTGCATTATCTCTTATAGTAAAAAAAAAACATATACCTCCAGTGTGTGTATACAAATTTATTTCTAGGTTGTATCCTTATCTCTACTGGATAAATTATTAAAAGAATTTATGTAATGTTGCATATAAATTCAAATCCTCTTTCCTAAAACCACAATGAATAACTTGTATTCTATGTAAGTCAGGGATGAATTGAAAGGTAGGTGGTCTAAGATTCTTCAACTATTTGTGATTTTGACTGTTAATCTGTGTTACATTAATTATCTATTGATTCACAATAAGTTACCCAAAAAACTAGTGGTTAAAGCAACAATCTGCACATACTTCCTTGGAGTCTCTGTGTACAGTAGTTAGGGTGTAACTTAGCTGCAGGGTTCTGCCTCAGTGTCTCATGAGGGTCTGAAGAGTTACTGGGGCTGGAAGATCCACTTCCACTCTGGACCATTCAAACCAGAACTCCTGTGCTCAGGCAACAAAAAGCTCCTTCCATGGGGCCTTACTCAAGTCCTGACCCATAGAAAGGGTTATGTAATAAAAATGAAGGTTTTCTTATACCACTAAGTTTTGGAGTAGCCTGTCCTACAGTAGTACAAAGCTAAAACTATGTCCTTCATTCTTTCAGCCATGGGTCCCTCTGGTAGTCTGGTAAAGCTTATAGACCTTTTTTCTGAATAGAGCTTTCAAACTCAATAAATAAATTACATAAGAGGCCAATTATATTGAAATATGGTCAAAATAAAAAGAATTATGCTGTAGGAAATCTGTGCACCTTTACTAATGTATTAAAGAGGGACAACAAACAGATGCATTAATAACTTCAAGAAGTTTGGAACTATCATAAATATAAATAAGATATATAAAACTACAATGAAGAGAAAATATCTTCATTTCTTTTAACTTTGAAGACAACGTACTCTTTTGGCTTACCTGTATTAACAGGTATTAGTGTTAGTGAAAACACAGTTGGAATTATTTTCCCATTAAAGTTCTCAGATTCCCCCCAGATTGAGAACTCTAGTATCTAGAGAAACTTAGACTTGGAAAAGAAAGCTCTTCCACAATGGAGGATGTTTAAATGTAAAGACTATGGTTCTACCAAGAGTTTAGATGTTTCCTTGCAGATCCTTCTAACAGGAATAATATCATTAAGAGTGTCATTTATAAACATGCTGTACATACTATTCTGCTGTGTATCCTTCCTAGAGAGTGCACAATTAGGGATCTGTGTTAGGAGTCTTTTTCATATAAATCTATCACTCCAGTGATGATACGATGTATTATCCAAACTGACATATTTGTGAATGAAAGGGGATACTATGAGTAAGTTGGAATCACAGATATAAATCTGGACTAATGGGAAAACTGAGAAATAGGATCACCCTGCCTATAATTCACTTGAAATAATGCAGCAAATTGCAGTAACAATACAAAAACAAATGATGCATTATTCATCAGTCGATCTTGACCTTTTGCTCTGTCCTGGATAGCGCTCAGTAGTCTTTGCTTTTCTTCTTCTATTCTCAATGCCTCTTCTTTAGCCTTTCTGAAATGAAATGCTCAAAATTTAATTATCTTTGCAGAATCAGACATATCACATTATTGTAGTATTAAATGCTCATGGTGATAAAAAGAAGAGTAAATTGCTTATATATCCATTATACTTTTTACTTTATAATGTAACATTTTAAACTAATCATATTAAGTCCAGTCAATTTACACTTGCTATTGTTGTGGGTTTTGGTAAGAAAAACTGGAATGTTACACTTTGAAAAATGTTAGCTATTAACTAGAAAATCTGTCAAAAGTAATAAAGGATTCGCTAACTATAAATTGAAGGGCAAAAGGATCTGCAACATTTTTCCTCTGATTAAATGGAAATTATTCACAATATATTACCTGAAAAAAAGCAGAATATAAAACTGTGTGTATAATAAAACTTTAATTTGTATTTAAAATGTATATAAATTAAAAAGACTGGGAGAAAACTAACTGAACAATTAACAGTAATTATCTCTAGATGATGTTATGAATGTTTTAAATTTTTACATTTAAAAGTTTTCTACATTTAAAACATGAAAGTTGTAAATTTTTTTCTAATTAGAAAAAACTTGATTATTCTATTTTAACACAGTTATGATGCAATTTTAAAACACTTAGAATATGGAAATTGAACTATCTGGAAGGAATTCGTACGTATTTCATTAAGGCTGAAGCATTGATCTTCCCTGAACAAAGAAGGCGAAGGCAGGCACAAGGAAAGTTAGTAAAATGATGCAGAACAATAGTACCTATTAAAAGTGAAAAATATGTGTATCTTTTACCTAGAAATTCTATGTATAGGAATTCACCTCTCAGAAATAGGCATACTACTGCACAAAGAAACATATATAAGAATGCCAGTTGCATCTTTTAGAATTAGTATCAAAATAAACTGCACCAAATGTTGACCAACAAGGGTATTAAGAAGACCCCTCTTTTCTGCAGCCTGGTTGAAGCACTGCTCCCAGGCCTTGTACCCTCTGCCATGTGCATCCTCTGCCCACCTCTGCTAGCTGTGTTTGTCCTCTGTCCCCAGGGATAGGACCAGGTCCTCTCAATGCAAACCTCAGAAGCAGACTATCTTTCTGACAACAAAGGTATTTCCCAAGTATAATAATTAGAAGATATTTAACAACTCTAAAATAGACACTAATCTGTTTCATTATTGTAGGCAGATTTTACCTTGACCTTGCTGCTGCTTCTTCCTTTTTCATTTGTAGCTCACTTAAGAGTCTTTCTAAAATCTTAGAGTCAATTTCAGACTTATTTTGTAAATATAGTCTATTAAATAAACATTTTCCTGAAATACAGATAAAGAGATAACATTATTTTTGAAGTTGTATAGAGCGAGATATATTTTTGAAGTTAAGAACAAAAATTAATTCTGCCTATATTTAAATATATTTCCTTTAGGAATTTGTCAGAAGAGTCTAAATTGCTTAAAATTTTAATAGACTACCTTAAATCTTTCTTAAAAAGGTATATATTAATATGGTATAATTACATCATGAAGAGACAGTATATTTTCCCCCAGGAAACTGATTTCAAATAAATTTCCTTAAGAGGCAAATTGGCAGAACAAATAAAATTTTACATCTTTATGTACTTAATTTCCCTCAGTTTTACACATTGTTCATTTAGAAGTTACTTCTACTGACTGGTGTGTCGGGGCGGGCAGTAAAATTCTCAGCTCCAGGAAACAATACATGGACCTGGGAGAATGCTCAGCTAACCAGCATGACCCCAGGCCTCCTCCTCTGCCCACCAGGAATTACTGGGGTGGTATTTGTACCTAAGGAGAGTATAGAGTTTTCTACTCTATAGTTTAACCAAAAATATTATCAGCAATAAAATTTCCAATTTCAAATTTACTTGATATTTACCAACCATTGTTTTCTGTGTCTGATAAATAGATTGCCAAATCTGGTACGATTCCTTTCTCAATTAAGACCATCCACAATTCTTTTATAACAGGACAGTTGTCCACAACCCATCCTCCAAATTTTGGGGCATCAGAAAACCTATTCTTCTTTTCTTTCACTACCTGCGAAAGAATTACACCATGATATGGCCATCATAGTTTGATAAGTTAAGCATTTTACCTTAATATGTCATTTTTATAGATCTCAAGTATATTTTGAGTTTGGATCTTGAGAATAAAAGAAGTAAATTAATTTTAAAAGAAAAATGAATTCAAAGCAGTAAAATTCTATGTTTTAAAAGTTAACGGGAAGCAAAAGCCTTTGCTAAATAAAATAGCAACACATTTTGCCATCTATTCTTTGGTATCATTGAACACAAATCTTGATTAGGAACCTGGAACAGGGCTTGCTCCTAGGATGATGGCATGGGTCCACCTGGTGCGTAGCAATACTCTCGTGAGCTTGTGTTTTAGTGCCAACATCCTCTACCTGCCTTTTGCGCTCACTCTTCAGTGTGAGAGGGAGAGATACTGAGATGGGTACTGTAGCAGCAGTAGGAAGGGATTGGGTCAAAGCAAATCGTGCAGGTACTTAGGGAGTTTAGCTAAACTCTTCTGTTCCCTGTAGTAGCTTTAGTTTCAACACAAATACAGAGATCAGTCAGGTGGATCTGAACCCACTAATTCTGAGTGTTTAAGACAAGTTTGTGTGCCATCAGGTAGTCACAGAGTATTAGAAATCAAAGGAGAAGCAATGTCAGAAGGGTCTGTATATCCCTCTGGCCTATGAGGATGCAAGATTACTGCCTGTTTGAATTTTTATCTGAATAAACAGAATAAATTCTTTAGAAAAAAGAATTTTAAACACTTTGAAATGTTTAACAGAAGAGAATTCAGGAGTAACAGGAAAGCTATAAACAAGAAATAGAAATGGTTGATATAAATTTTACCGCCCAAGTTTCAAAGACAAAAAATTAAAACCTTGAAATATAATTTTAATGTCCTTGCCACCTCCAACTGTGGGAAACCAGGTAGGAAGATTAAGGCCTAACTGGCCTCTTATGTGAGTACTAGAAAGGTGGATGTGAGTGTGTGCTGACTTGCAGCAGGGAAAATTAATACAGTGGGATCCTGTTGCTTGCTTGGATATGTACTGAGGATGGTGGGAGACAGATGAATCCTGTTTTACTCTTATTGCCTGTGCCCATGTCTGAGTGGTTAAAGCCAATAAATCTTTGTCATACATGTATTTCATGTATCATATATTTCTTTACATTAGATTCATAGAATATGTATTTTTAGGTCTGAGAAAATTCAGAAGTGAATATTTTAAAGGTTTTCCATCATGGGCAATATTGCTTCCCAAAATATCTGTATCAGTTTTCACTTTTCCTGTTAATATTTTAGTGTGACTATGACAGCCTCACTAGTATTGATTGTTTTAAAAATGCTAATTTTACAGGTGAGGAATTATATCTCACTATTTTCATATTCTTATTGAAACTTATACATCACAAACTTTCAATTAACCATGCATATTTCTACCTTGATAAAATATGCTTATATCCCTGGCTTGCTTTTATATCTGGGTATTAGATTTCCTACTGTGGGAATCAATGTTATAGTTATTGTAAAATCTTTCCCCAGTTTGACTTTTGCCTTAAAATCTTGACTTCTGTGATTTCTTACAGAGAGAATCATTATTAAGTCACCTCTATTCAAATTTTCTCTTAGGAGTTTTTCCATTGCTCTGTCAGCTGAACCCAGAGCCCTTGCTGACTTTTGGATCTGGGTTCCTCCTACAGGCCTGGCCCCCAGCTCAGTGTCAGAGAGGTGAGGTGGGCCTAGTGGAGGTCTTGGGTCACTGGGTCCTAGTCTTGAAGGGGACATGGGACTATGGCTCCTTCCCTTCTCCCTGTGCTTTCCAGCCACTGGAGCAATGTTCTTGTTCTCCCACTACTCCGATGCAAGGCTGTACTTCCTCACCACAGGCCCCAGAACAGCAGGCTTAGCTCATCTGGGACTAGAACCTCCAAAACTGTGAACCAAAAGCAGTTCTTTATCAGTTGATCATCTGTGGTATTTGTTATAGTGATGGTAGTCCTTCACCACTCTAAGATTATTCCAGTGTTACTATACTGTTTTCTAGTTTTAAAGAAAAATGCCCTTTTAACATTCAGCTACTTAACTTACATGATATTATTTATTTTTACCTTGATATAAGGTGAGTCTAAATAGCTTTTTTCCTCAATAGCTAATCAGTCAACATTGTTACATAATTCTTTCATATTCCATTGTGATGTAACCTTAGGCACGTACTAAAACTGTATCTGTACTGAGATCTGTGCCTATACCTCTCCTATGGTTTCCTGATCTTTGTATGACACATTTTACTTGCTGCTAAAGCAAGTCTCCTTCCACTGTGCCTCTCTGCCAAACTGTTCTCAACTAGTCTGAACTACTGGTTTTTCAAATAAATTTAAGAGTCACGTTCTCAGTTTATAAAACACATTAGACATTTTTATTAGAACTGCATTAACTCCATATATCAACTTGAGGAAGACAGAGATGTATGAGTTGTAAGTGTTTATTTGCTTATTATAAATAAAAAGCTTCAATAACATTTTATCTCTGCATATAAGAAATTGTAATATCTTTATGTGTTGACATCTACTTATGTGAACATTTAAAGTTTAGTAGTTTTCATAATGTGGATCTCTTACTTCAAGTTTATTATTAGTTATTTTATATTTATGTTCCTTTCATGTATGGATTTCTTAGTTTATTTGGCTGCCTAGTTTCTGAATGTGCTCATTTGCTCTTAATGTTTTTTACATTACTTTCCTGGATATTTTTAGAATAAACTGACAGTTGCAAAAATGATTGTATTTTTCCTCTGCTCTAATAGTTATTTCTCATATGTTATAAGGCATTCTCTGTAGTTAAAATTTCCATCAAGCATTACAAACAGATGTGGAAGGAATATAATTATCTTGTTTCTGACTTTAATGTAAAACAGTCTACAGCCCTAATCTAAAGTTCATTACAGTGTTTTAAAGGTGCGCTGCCATCTCCAATGCAGTGAAACTATCAGAGATGTCATGTTGCTCTTATTACATTTTTCCATCCTCATTCTAAGAACGGAGTCCAGCTATCTGAGGTGTTTCTTTTTGGAGAGGTTTGTGTGGTAGGGCTGAATGTAGAAGACATCTTCCTGATTTTAATTTGTCCCAAGTGATTTTACTGCAGATGAAAAATGTCATATATTGAAAAACACTGGAATAAGACAAGAGAGAAAGGAATCACTACAGGCTTGTGTTTTGAAACTCTGTTTTATTGTTATTTTTATTTTTTTCTCTTTAAAATAACAAAAAGAAAAATGGGTTTTCTACACAGGTCCCTGGTCTCTTAAGAAATGACCATGTGATATACATTTTGATGTTAAAATCTCCTATAATTTATACTGTCCCAAACCCCAGTTTACTGCCTGACTGTACTTTGGATATTTCTGTATTGACAGTGTTTCAGTAAAGTTACTGAAGTGTTTCCTCAGAAAAAACTGAGGGGAATGGGGAAAATTTTCAGTCAAGGGCACGGACTGGACTTCCAGGTTCCAAACAATGTCCTTCGCTTATATGCCCTACCACCCCCGCTGTACTTTGTTTCAGCTCTAGGAAAACGTGGCAGCTCGGGCCTTGGTGGAGTTCCTGCACCTTGTGCTCATCTATTTCCCATGTAGCACATAACTCCGTTGTTGGTTTACACAACAGCTCACTCTCACCTATCTGGCTAATAGCTCCTTATAGGGCAGGGCTGTGCTTGATTCATTTTCAGTCTCTAGGACCTAACCCAGAACAGAACAATAACAGGCAGAGTGCTCAGAGGGCTAATGAAGGAAAAAATTGATGCTGCAACCACCTGAAAAGATGCAGAAGACATCAAGGTTCTATGGGAAGCTCTGAGAGAGCCAAGGAGCAAAGAGTCCAAGGCAGGGCTGGGAGAGATGAGGCCCAAGGAAAGCACCCAACGTGTTACACAGTGGTTCTCTATACTCATGTAATACTTATTCCCACAGATAATTTTAGGTTAAAGCATAGGGAAAATCAGAATTTCATTGAGACCACAACTGTTTCATTCTTGAAGGAACCAGACCACTGCCATCGCAGCCACTTCAGCCCATTTCTCCGAAAGTCTAATAGGATTTGTTTCCTTTCCTAGAACAAGCAGCCCCAGGCTGATAAGGCCAAGAGCACAGCTCTCACCCTCTCTCAGACAGATTGCAGCTAGCAGCCGCGACAGCCCTTGAGAGAGCTCAGAGCCCTGCACAGTAAGCAAGCACAACTCCTCCTTGCCCCTGGCTTTGACAACCTCAGCATAACAGCAACGCCTGTCAGTACCACCTCTCTCCACCCCTCTCTAAGAACCCCATAGGCCACTGGTGGCAAACATAAGGCATGGTGCAGAGCCGGCTGTCTGCGTCACCGAAAACTCTAAAAGATTCGCCATCACTACCCTAGATGACAAAAAAGTGGCCTTTCTGGCCAAGTCAACCAAAGGGATCACTCCTAGGCTTCTGGCTGTGGAGCTTCTTTTTTCCTTTTTTCTAATAATTCTACCTTTAGCTTTTGCTCTGAATGCTTGCCCAAGATCTCAGTACAAAATAGATCCATATGGATACAAATGAAAGATACACCTTCTGCTTTGCCATTGGCATGACATAGCATCTAAGACTTCTTCCTGTTGGATTGAAAAATTACATCTGAACACATGTTCAGGGTGGTTGGATGAAATTAGATGTGGAACAAACTCTCTCTCATTCTATAATTAATTAGCTCATAGATGAAATGAAAAACACCTGAACTGAATCAAAGACAATCAAAGTTAATGAATTCATTTCAAAGCTATGAAATTCTATCTCATAGTTTCATTGATCACCAAAACTTACAAAAAACATTAGCAACTTTTCACTGGGATACTTTATATATAACAATATACATGACTTTGAAAAATGTACATGAGGGCCAGGGATATAGCTCAGTGGCACAAGCGCCTGCCTGGCAAGCACAAAGTCCTGAGTTTGATTCCCAGTACCAAAAAAAGAGAGAAAAAAAATGTACATGAATTTGAAGCCTACACATTTTAATATTCAAAATAAGACTCAAATAATTATACATATACCAGACTACACTTGTATTAACTAATGACAAAAATTAACAGGCTATAGTTTTTGTTTACCTCTCTGAGGACTTCCTCTAAGATTTCAGCATGTTTTTCATAAGGTTGCTCAAAGTTCATATCCTTTGTCATTTTTAGAGTCTCCTCCAGCATGGAAATGACTTCTGGGTGATTTGCAGTTACCTCTTCTATTGAGTCTTCTATTGAGACTAAAGTAAAATACGTTAATAAGTCAACAGCACTAATACGTTTAGTAAACAATGCTATTTTCAATAAAATATGGTTAATACCTGACCAAAAAAAGCATTATCTTTGTGATCCTGAAGTGCATGCTAAAAGAAGGAAAGAGTAAGACTAGGGAGAGGAAAGATTAAGGCAGGAATCAGAGTCACAGACCAGCAGAGCAGTGGCTGAAGCCAGTGCATCAGAATGAACGTGCTTAAGGTGACACCAAAGTCACATCAGACAAGAGTCAAAACCAAGGAACCTGGGAGAGAGACATGCAGGGAACAGAAGATTTTAGGATGAAGTAAAGCACATACATTCAAGGAGTAAGTCAGACACCAACGGTCCTCCCTGCTAGGACATGAGATTAGATGGCACAGGACAAGGCAGGAGGCAGGCGGGCTGGAGGGGCTTAAGAAGGTGGTACATTTGGTCCTCACTCTGGTTTCTTGCACAACCAAGCTGGCACCCCAGCTACACTGTGACTTGAAGGATTATTACTCCTCCAGTGACACTGGAACTCAACAGCCCCATGGCCTTGACTCTGCATTACCAGCTGATAGATCTTCACTCAATATCCATTCTCCTTTTCCTTAGTAACAAAACCTGGATTTTGTCAAGGCCAGCAATGTTCCCAATTGAAAAATTACATCTCCCAACTTTCCCTATAAACTTGGATGGTCAATAAGATATACGCAAAAGTTTTTAAAAACAAATTTTCTGTCAACTCTTTAGGAGAGTTAGTTGGGTGGAGTGCTATATTATGTCCCTTGCTTTTGACCCTTCTCACTAGGTACACTGGCATAATGGCTGCAGTTGCAGCAGCCATCTTCTGAGTCAGTGTGCAGCCAACGGTAGCAGAGCACAGGAAGAAACTGCCTGTTTTTCCAATACTCCTTCCACCAAAACAAGATGTGTTATTTGTCCTATGTTCCTGTAGGTCCATAATACCATACTCTTCCAATGGAGTAAGTTGGTATTAATAATGGTTTGAGATAAATCTCACATTACTCCTTCTAAACACTCAGGCAGGTACATGGTTTTCCAGAGCCACAACTTGAGAGAATGAAATTTCTCAAATATTAATTTACCTTTATCTAAAGACAATTTTAGAACTTAACCAGGATCTTGAGAACTACCTTTAAATGTGGATGTTTTGTGGATTTCATTTTTATTAATGCATACAACATTGTTAACAACCAAAGGAAAATGTCGATGGACTCCCAAGGAAGAATGTGCATGGTATGGGCTCAGGGATGCAGGACTCACAGCCCCAATTTTTAATTCAAATGAGTATTTTGTCTGCTATCAGGGAAAATACAGATAATAACTTAAACTGCAGCAAAGCTAGGAGTTTAATATGATGCCAGTAGATCTAAATTGAAAGAAAAACCAAGACTACTGCCCTTTCTAAGGTAATTAACCGAGTATAGTTTACCTCAGTGCTATGGGGAAGACAAGGTCCTGGGCAGGTGGAGCACTGTGCCTGCTTCTGACTAGGATGGACTTGAAGGGAGGCTTCTCTCTGTAGGCTGCACTGGGAATTCTATAGAAACAGCAGAGACCAGCTTCTAGCTGCTACTTGAGGGCTAGCATCTCATCTGAATGTACGGGGCTGTGCTCTGTGAAGTCTGCATGTATGCACATGTGCATGTGTCTGTTAGATGAAGCAGGATGACATTCACAAGCTTCTGATACTAGCCAGTTAAATTACCACTAGGCTTGAAATACAAAGCAGGAAAAGTACATATGCCTGAATCAGGAGGAACAAAACCAAACAACCAGACCTACATTCTTTAATAAAGCAAGTTATAGATGTATTTACGACAATGGAAAAGCAATGAATTGATTGCAAAAACCATGAAAAATGCCTCTACATACTTCAAAAACACCAACATGATTTAGAAGACAAAGTTAGTTGGAAAAATAGTTTAAAATAAGAGACTAACACACAAAGACCATATAACTGATATGATTTATAAAGATGGGCCAACGTCAACTATGGTCACCTCAGAAAAGGTTAACAAATACTGAAATAATAAATGTCAGAAGTAAAAATTAACACTTGAGAGAAATGCTAGGAAAACAATGACATATTTTGTATATTAATAAGAAAAACATAACTTGAAACAACTTCTATATAAAGCAATTTGTCAGTAGCTTCGTGTGCATTAACCAGTAAGTCCACTTATATCAACGTAAGATAAAATTTTATATCAAAAATTCACCAAAACATTGTTTATGAGTGCAGAAAAAAAGGAAAGTGATATAAATTTTTAACATAAAATAATTGATTAAAATAACTACACAGTCATAGGAAAACTTTGCAACAATTTAAAATAAGTTAAATATTTCCTAATTAAATCATATAATTAAATGGTACACACTATGTAAAAAAAGCAAAATAGTTTATACCTATTATGTAATGATATATTATACCTAATTACATAATTTTAAGTAATGTTATGCAATGTTTTTCCAGTTATGTTAAAGTATGAATAGAAAATTTTTAAAAAGTAAACCAAAGAATGGCTAAATTATAAAACCCAACTACAATGATGGATTTATAATGCCCTGATTCTAACACATTAAAGGAAGCAGAAAGTTTTTAAGAAAGAATTTATAATTATTTGATAATTAATATATAACATTTGGAAACACCCAAAATTTTTTCTATGGGCTGTTCTTGTATTTGACTCCCCATTTTCTATGTTTTCATCTTCATTCAAGAAAATCTACTTCTGTTCTATAGCTGTTCTGTTTAAATCTGTAACACTGAAGCTAGTTTTCTTCAAAGTTTTCATTTTGTGGTAATTTTAAGCTTCAGTAAAATATAATAAAATATAAAATAATTAAAAATAGCATCCATATTCATGGCATTAGCAGTTCATTTTATTACCATCTTTATCATCATTAGCAACTTGATCATCAAGAGCATCTTCTGACTTTGTTCTGCTTTCTTCTGTGTCCTCTACAGAGCTGTCTCTCTGAGATTCTTGAGAGTGTGCTGCAGTAAAAGGGTAACACACTTTGTCAGGAGCCTACTTGTATTAGAAAGCTTCAGTCATCATCAATACAATTTTTACCTCCTTCATCAATTGATGAGCGTAACTCTCCTGACCCTTTAAACACATACTCTGGGAACTCTTCAGATGCTTTCTCTCCAAATCGTTTTTGAAGTTCTCTTAAAGTTGTCTCAGCTGAAAGGTAATAATTGGTTGTGTTAACAAAACGTATTTGGGGATAGGGAGGGAGGTGTGATCCTCTTGTGACCCAGGTTTCAGTCAAACTTCTCCTGTTTGGAGAAGTGATTCCAATACTCCAGCACCCTTGCTTTGATCACTGTCCTCTCTGTTACCGTTATCTTTTGCTATCTGTTCACCAGGCATTTTTTTAACCCCCATATCCTCTTATGAACATGAAGTGCCCCAAGGATGGGAGCTTCAGGGATCTTGTTCACCTCTGCCTCTTAGTGTCCATAGCCATGTCTAACACAAAGTAGGTCCTCAAGCATTTGCTGAATGAATTAATGACTTCAATTTATGAACAGCTCTAGAAAACCATCTTAGAAAAGTTCTCCAGCTTCAGTTTGTAAACTGTTTGTATTTTTTAAATTTTGATTTTCATTTTGAAGGTAATATACTGAAATTGTAACTTCATTCTAGATTATCCGAATAATCATTTGGACGGCATACAATCTCAGTGCTGGTCTTTTGTTTTGCTGTTTGTAATCTGTTGAGCACCATGTTAGATTTTTTTTTACCTGTTTGTAAGCTAAGAAGAGAGGCACAATTGTTAGGCAAACAATGTGCCCTTTATCACAAAAAATTCAGTATTACCATGTAGGAAGATGTGATTTCCTTGCTTATTTAAATAGTTTCCACTTCCTAGTTTACATAAATAGTTAAAATATTATATTTCCTGATAGCAAAATCTGGCAAACAGCACACAAAAGTGAGGGGAAATTTAAGCAAGTAATACTGTGAATATGATTAGACAAAACAAACCACTTTCCACTGCAATGGAAATAAGTGCTTGGAATATACTATGGAAAATGGTTCCCTTCAGGAGTCACAAAAAGACAAAATATGCAGAAATAAATTTATTGAGCAAAGAGAAAACAACACACAAAGTACAAAATGTATGGGAAAATACAAGCATCAGATTAAAAGAGAAATTTTGTGTGCCTGCACGTAAAAGTTTAATAATAAAGATGAGAATTCTTGCCAAAATATGGCATAGTATTAAGAGCATCTGCCCACTTGGACTTGAAAGATGTGACAAAATTTTACAAGCAACCTACATCCAGTCCTGTTCCTGGCATAGTAAGTACTCATTTTATGGAACAAATGAAAGAATCAAGTAAAAATTTAAAACAGTGTTTTAAGGGGAAATTTATGTGCCTAGATTTAAAGTATATCATTTTGTACTAAAGGGAGTAACAGTGAAAAACCAGTCAAAGAGAAAGTTCAGACATTTGTACACCCACACACTCAAATAATTTTGGAGGGGTGGGTACCAGGAATCAAACTGAGGACCTTGCTCTTGCCAGGCACACCCTGAGCCACTAAGCTATCTTCCAAGCCCCACACTCAAATTTAACATTAAGATACAGTTGGCGTTTCAAGTCTCCAGTAAAACAGGGATAATTTAGCAAACATTTTTGTAATTACTTTGTAATTTTGTAATTACATTACAAATTTAGATACTATACAATGCAAAATTTATTACAATGACCACATCTTAATTAGAAAGAAGCATTATTTTATTTAATTTATTTTTGTCTTTTTTTGAGATAAGGTCTCGCTGTGCAGTTCAGGCTAGCCTTGAGCTCAATTTGTAGCCCAGGCTGGTCTCAAACTTGCAATGATCCTCCTGCCTCAGCCTCCCGAGTGCTGGGATTACAGGCGTGCACCAACATGCCCCACAAGAAGCATTATTTTTAAAATGAGTGAATGGGATCCTTCTGCCTCAGCCTCTCAGAGAAAAATGAAGGGGAATGTAGCTCAATACAAAGGCCTTGGATTCAAGTAAAATGAAACAAAATAAAATAAGTGAATTTAATTTTGACTCATAATCGATCATTCAAATTTGAACAGAAAAAAAGGTGAAGACTAAATTCCTAATGGAATATCCCTGGGAAAGAAGGGTGCACGCATTCTTCTTCCATTTGCTTTCTCCGCATGAGAGACACAGAGAAGAGCACACATACTGACTTGAACCCCAACCCCTTGGTCTCTGTCCACTGTCGGACTTACATATTCTTCCATGAACCTTAGTTTATTCATCCACCAGGAGACATAAAAGACCTTCGCAGAGCCGGTGGTGAGGATTAACTAGGATAACATGTGCGGTTGGTACAGTGCGGGCAATGTAGTAAGTAAGTGCTCATATTTAGCTGTTATTGCTTTCATAGTGAGAAACACTTTATTAGGAAAAGAACATTTGGAATTGAGACACTAAGGCTCTTATTAAGTGACAATGTATTGCCACAGCTTCTGGGAAACCTAAACAATGGTAACTGAATCTATGCTAAATAGTACATCAAGGGTGCATATTAATGAGGAAAGATTAAAGAGGAGAGATTTTGATAAGCTACATTCATGAAGTCTAATATCACTAGCGACAACATGCCAACTAGAGATACAAATTCTACCAAAAACAATGAATTTCAAAAGTAGTCAAAAAATCAGAATTCTCATTTTTCCTGGTGAAAAACCAGAAAAACAAATACTGTAAACACTTGGGCCTATTCTAAAAAAATGTGGTCAACATTCAGTGAGAGAGAGAACACTGGGACTTTGGAAACAGGCTCCAGCTTCATCTCTGCTGCCACAAGGGTGATTAGAACCGTTTAACTTCCATGGGCATCTGCTCTTTGTAAAATTACAGAACTGTGTGAACTGATCACTAAGGCTTCTTTGATTTTCACCACATTATGACATTCTGGATTTGAAATTAATATTTCCCAAATATAAAGACTTAATTATAAGCAAGGGTAACATGTAAACCTAAAACAAATTCCCTAGGATTTGGGCAGATTCTTGTTGTAATCAGCAGTGTAGATAAAAGTGAAAAAAATATCACCAGTAAAGTCATAGAATCAAAGAGAGTTGTTTGAAAAATCCAAATTTAGAAGCTCCTTTTCTTGGAGATCAATAATGAAAATTTTTTGCTTATGAATCAATTTCTGCAAATCCATTCCTTGAGCCATTTTTTTAAGAGATTGCAAACTTACACGGTGCCAAGGGTACAACGTAAGCAACATAAAGTTCTTGCCCTTAAGTAACCAGGCTTAATAGTTTACCAAAACTTGGAACACATTTTAAAAACTGGTTCACCTTGTCTTTTAGCTTGTAGTTCTGCAAGAAGCTTTTCTTCCACAACTTTAATAGCTATTTCAGTGGCCTGAGCTATAGTATTTCTTACTAATGCTTCACGGGCCTCATCAAAACGTGGTTGAACAAGTTTGGCATAGTCAACTACCTGCAAAGAATATATGATAAAATCAACACAAGCAAAAGGTACTGTGAACACTAAGCACATCATTCTGAAAACATCGTATCACCGTGATATATGTGCACCCATGTTTACAGCAGCGCAATTTGTAATAGCTAAATTGTGGAAGCAACCCAAATGTCCATCCACAGAGGACTGGATAAAAAAACTGTGGCATTTTTATACAATGGAATATTACTCAGCTATGAAGAGAGGAAGATTTGGGGCTTTTGTAGGCAAATGGTCACAATTGGACACCATACTCATAAGTGAAATAAATCAGAGGCACATGTGGAAGCAACGTAGTGTCACTAGTGTAAGAACCTGAGGGTGGGAATATAAATTAGGAGGTGTGAAGGGAATCTGCTCAAAAGTAAAGAACAGATGGGATGAGGGAAAGGAGAAAAGAAAGAAAGAGGCAAATATATATGTATGTATGTATGTGCAGGATGGCTAAAATGGTTCCACTATTGTCTTATGTCACTTGATGACTGGTTGTTTGATCAATCTGTATGTCTATATGTGTTTTCCTGAGCACACACTTTGAAGTTATCAATGTGTAATACAACAACCATTGTTGGTTCCCTGTTGCTTTATCTATAATTCAATTTTGATTGTTCTGTTCTTGTGTTACTTTGTGTCTCTTTGTTAATGTTTTCCTCTTCTTTTGTTGTTGTTCTTTTTCTTTTATACTTTAAAAAATAAAAAAAAATTTAAAAACCACAAAATTTAAAACTATATAAATTAAAGACTAAAACTAGATCCATGTCTATCACCACGCACTAAAGTCAAAATGAATCAAAGATCTAAATAGTAAAACAAAAATGCTAAATCTACTGGAAAAGAAAGTAGGTAGGATTCTTGAAGACATACAGGTAAGTAGAGACTTCATAAACAAAATTCAAACTGCATGGGAGACATTTCAAAGAATCAACAACTGGGATCTCATCCTACTAAAAAGCTTTTGTACATCAAAAGAAATCACCAACAGAGTGAAAGAGAACCCACAGAGTGAACAAAAATTTTAGCTAACTGTCCCTCAAAACAAAGAACTTATACCTAGAACATATAAAGAATTGAAAAAAATCAGACCCCCAAATTCAAAGATCCATCCAAAAATGAGCACCTGAAATGAATATGCAGTTCTTCGATGAAGAAATACAAATGGCAAATAAATACATGAGAAAATGTTCAACATCACTGGTTATTCGAGAGATAAAAATTAAAACAACACTGAGATTTCCTCTCACCCCAGTAAGAATAGCTGTCATCAAGAAATCAACCAACAACAAATGCTGAGAGGATAAACTGTCTGACTAAATTTGCATGTCTGTATATGGGTCCATACATCTACAATTCGAAGATATCAATGGATAAAGCAACAACTACTGTTGAGACCATATCACCTTGTCTATAGATTAGTTGTGATTGTACTATTTTCTATGATAATGGGTGTCTGTTTGTCAATATGTTTTTGTACTTTTATGTTTCT